>VMBQ01009846.1:0-29338 GCA_007657795.1 Dreissena rostriformis | reverse complement strand
CACGTGCGTACTGCCGTATGCCTAGGTACGCCCCTGCTTGTTTTTGTATTACAATTTGGTTATAAAATTATTTATATATAATTGTGCTACGTTACGTCACACAGTGTACAACCATGCATACTCTCACAGGCTTTGGAATGCTGTATCAAAAAGGGTAGCAGGTAATAGTTCAATTGAAATGAATGGAAAATAAGTACTTTTTAAACAGAGATTCAATGAAAACAATATTTTTATCAGTAATTGTAACTAATAGCTATAATTAAGATTTTTCATAAATAACTTTTAACTAATTGAACCTCTTGATTTATTTTTTAACCACAGTGGTCATAGTCTGCTTGCTTCTCTAAGACTGTTTCCCCCCATTGAGCGCCCCACTGAAGGTGGTTGACAGGCTCTAAGACTGTTTTCCCCCATTGAGCGCCCCACTGAAGGTGGTTGACCGGCAAATGTCAATATGCCCTGGGCAGTAGATTAGACCTAGGTCAATATGCCCTGGGCAGTAGTAACTGACCACTATACGTTCAGTGATTTGAACAGGTGTATGGTCAAGGTGTACTGACTATTGTAAGTAGGTCAGTCAATCAATATCACGATCAGTGCAGTGACTGTACATTTGGTAGTATAGACCATTCAGTGGAGTGCAAGGAATTAGTGATCAGGATTTTTGTAACTTGACATTCTTTGTGTTTGTTTAGATCAGGATATATGTAAAGAGTGTATTGAGACATTGCGATTGCGTTTAGCGGTGCAGTTTGATCATTGAGTTTAACCAATTGGATTAAAACTACTGAGTTTGCATGGTAAGGTTGAACTTAACTAGGTATGTTATACTTTTATGCCCCCCCCCCACCCCTCCGAAGAAGAGGGGGTATAGACCAGATGAATGTTATTGTTTACATTCGGGATTTTCCGCGCAATAAATTTGTAATAAGACCGCAATAAAAATTAAAACTCTTAAAAAATAGTGCTAATATATCATATTTAGTAATAGTTCAATTGAAATGAATGGAAAATAAGTACTTTTTAAACAGAGATTCAATTAAAACAATATTTGTATCAGTAATTGTAACTAATAGCTATATTTAAGATTTTTCATAAATAACTTTTAACTAATTGAACCTCTTGATTAATTTTTTTAACCACAGTGGTCATAGTCTGCTTGCTTCTCTAAGACTGTTTTCCCCCATTGAGCGCCCCACTGAAGGTGGTTGACCGGCATATGTCAATATGCCCTGGGCAGAAGTAATTATCGACTGCGTAGGTCAGTGTGATTAGACCAAGGTCAACAGAAGCTTGGAGGCTCAGTAGAGGGGAAGCATTANGAGCGCCCCACTGAAGGTGGTTGACCGGCATATGTCAATATGCCCTGGGCAGAAGTAATTATCGACTGCGTAGGTCAGTGTGATTAGACCAAGGTCAACAGAAGCTTGGAGGCTCAGTAGAGGGGAAGCATTACCGTCCACAATGTAGCACATTTGTTCGGTAATCTTATCTTTGTATCTCAATGTCAGTTTGATCATCCCTTTCACCGGGAGAGTGTTTCCAGAATATGAGGTTAATCGGCTATCTGGTTCTTCCAACGGGTTTTTGAAATTTAAAGTGCGAAAATGTTTAAGCGGTAAAACTACGACTACGCTTCCTGTGTCTATTTTAAATTGAATCGGGACACGGGAGGGGCCGACATTTAATTGAACAAATGCACGATCAGGATGAGAAGAAAGCTTGCTTACCATATCAATGTTGCAATCAATATTGTAACATGCACTGTCTGTTTCGTAACATAAGCTGTTTGTTTCTGCACTCAGTTCATGTACATTTTTCGACCGGCACACTTTTGCAAAATGATTGTTTTTGCCACAATTGTGATATGTCACTCCCTTCGCTGGGCATTTCGCAGTCTTGGGATGTTTTCTGCCACAAAAATCACACGAGTGTTTGAAATGTTCCCGCGTCTTCACCCTCGCGATGTTTGGTCCTGAACGCCTATCTGGCTGTAGCTGTTGCCGCTGTGGTTGCACTGCACTTCCTGCTCCCCTTGCATGGATACAATGAACGTCCTGTTCAGTCATGGTCCGAAGCTGCTTCTGCGAGTACTCGAAAGACTGTGCAATCTGAATTGCTTTTGTCGAGAGTTAGTTCTGCTCCTATGTTTATGAGCTTTTCACGAATCTTCGATGAATTCGTGCCAAACACAATGCCGTCGCGAATCATGTCGTCCGTGTCATCCGAAAGTTGCAGTCTCTTGCTGTCAACCGTAGTCGAGTGACGAATGCGTCGATTGAATCGCCGCCCTGTATTTCGTTGTAGAATTTGTATCTCGCAAATATGGGATTCAGCTTTGGCTGTACGTGAGCTTGAAATCTGGTGTAATACGTGTTCAGTTTCTTTGAATCTTCTTCAGATATGTCACCCCACGTGGAATGAATATCCCTTCCTTTTTCGCCTGTCCATAGTAATAATTAGGACACTTTCTCCTGCTCGGATTTAGCTTTCAGAGATCCGGAGAACATCAATTCCACGTGTCGTTTGAATTTATTCCATTGCTCTGGAAGATTTGAATCAATCCAGTTCATACACGGAGGTGTTATTCCAGTTAATTCCATTTTCAGATAGTTTTACACAAAGTAGAATTCAAAGTTATTAATGTTTTACTCTGACACCATGTTATATTATGTTGTAGTATCACAAATGTGATAAGGAAGTTAAAGACACTCAAGTCAGAACACAAGCGTGCTGTTTCTATGACGTTTATTTTACAACTGGCAGATAACATGTGCTTGTGCCGCAGGTAGTGGTCAGTGGGCATGCGCATTGAAATAAACATGCAGACACGTGTTCGACATACTATTACACCAAATAAATGTATATTCACAAAAAAAAATTCCTCGTCATAAAAATACTAAGTAGTTATAAGCATAGAGTAAACGTGATCGGAAGACTAAATACTGACAATTCCACAAAACAAAACAATAAATTAGCCGTATTCTTTCTGATAGTAAGACTTAAATAAATTATATTAAAAATATATACATACTTGTTCCTGTTTATCCATTTCCGACAAATGTCTTAATTTTTTTTATGTTAAAATATTTTATTAAAGCAACCGTTCAGTATTTTAGCTTCAAAATTTGGCTTAAATGACTGCTCAATATGCCAAGAGATGACATGGAGGTATCTAACTTGTGTTTAATGACCAGACACTCGTCTGCCACATGTGGTTTATGCAGGGACCCAAGTATAGATCCCTGGGTTTTACTTTATGATCCCATGTTTTCTTTATAATTGTCTGGACAGTATCCGATTATAACGAGATATTCGGTTTGTGGTGAACAGAGGTTCAATTTAACAAGGGATATAAACACTGCAACAAAGAGTGCCAAAATTAGTGTGAACAATTAAATAAAACAAATATATTAGTCAAGAGAATTTATTTAATGTGTAACAAGGTACGTTTTTTCAAAGACCTATAGTATACTATGTATTCTATAGGTCTTTGGTTTTTTCAGACATATAAAAATTCAAATCAGTTACCAAATGTTGCGTACAAAAAATTGACCTATTGGTTGTTTGTTTTCATCCTTATTTGTTTTCGTTCATTACATTAATTTTATTCTGAAAGAATTTCAATTTCTGAGATTTTTTTAACTAAAAATGGTCGTGAAGAAGTGCCAAGTAGAGAGATTTTTGTGGTAGCCACATATAAAGCTCTTAGATTGTGTTCCACTCCCGAGTTCGTTGTTAGTAAAAACGAATAATAACACCAATATAATCGTTCCAAAGATGCATTTCCTTGCATGCTTATGTTTTATTTAGTCAAAAATTAGTAAAATTATATTTGATATTGTGCATGATTATCATTAAATACGATGATTTTGTCAACCTTCTCTATATGCGCTTATATGAATGTCACCTCTTTTTGCCAACCAGTGGGCGGAGTCTAAACTTTGCAGGTGCGCGTGACGTCACGCGTCAACTGGTCTATATTGTTTTGCACATGTCGGTCGGTCGGTCCGTCCGTTCGTCGGTCCGTCCACCGAATGGTTTCCGGATGATAACTCAAGAACGCTTACGCCTAGGATCATCAAACTTCATAGGTACATTGCTCATGACTCGCAGATGACCCCTATTGATTTTCAGGTCACTAGGTTAAAGGTTAAGGTCACGGTGACTCGAACCAGTAAAATGGTTTCCGGATGATAACTCAAGAACGCTTACGCCTAGGATCATGAAACTTCAAGGGTACATTGATCATGACTTGCAGATGGCCCCTATTGATTTTCAGGTCACTAGGTCAAGGTCACGGCGACTCGACACAGAAAAATGGTTTCCGGATGATAACTCAAGAACGCTTACGCCTAGGATCATGAAACTTCATAGGTACATTGATCATGACTCGCAGATGACCCCTATTGATTTTCAGATCACTAGGTCAAAGGTCAAGGTCACAGTGACAAAAAACGTATTCACACAATGGCTGCCACTACAACTGACAGCCCATATGGGGGGCATGCATGTTTTACAAACAGCCCTTGTTATTTTAACTTTTTAACTTTTTATCATATGTGTAACTCATATGAACTGAAAAGGCCCTCGAGTCGTCTAGATGAAAAGGGAGATATATGACATTATATTAACCATACACCTACCGTACTTAACTGAGGCACACTAGTCGACAAACTCTGTATTTATCTATTTTATTGAGCCAATCCGTCGTTCCGTATTATCCTTTAAGTCGGTGTACCGGACTTATTTTACATTTTATCGTGATGGAAACTTTTTAACATCCGGCTACCTGATATAATGTACAAAGGCATTTTTTTTTCGCGGTCGTATATAATTTTGTGATTGTGAGGATTCATTCATTCTGTGCGACAGCATCAGACACTACCAGAGGCCGCCAACCTCAAACTTCCAAGGGCAGAACTATATAGCTCTACACCTTGGGTACTCCAACAAGTCAACGGGGGAATCTTACAACAACAACAACAACAACAACAACAATAGCGTAACGTGAAGGACGGATAATCGTACACGATTTAAATGAGCAATCAAACTTAACGATTATTTTAGTGTTTGGTGTGGGCAAAATGACAAATCTGTGTTGTTAGTTGATAAACTCGTATTTGTTTATTGTAATAATGCGGATTATGTTCGATAGCAGGGATTTTTCGGTACTTTTACTTTTGTAAAAATTGGCACTGAACGTTCGGTCAGATCGAAGCCGACCTAGCATTTCTACAAGTTCGAGAAGTTTTCTTGTAGTTCATGTTGGCAAGTAGCCGTTCGTGGTCATTTTTCGTCACGAGGCATCCTTTCCCAACAAAATGGTACATAGTTTTCGAATATCGACCACCATTTAGGCACTTAATCGTTATAATGGCTTAAAAATGTTGATATAGGTGATTTTCCTGTGTCAAGAGATACCTACCTTGTATATTATGCCCCCGGTAGGGTGGAATATAGCAGTTGAACTGTCTGTCAGTATGTCAGTGTGTCTGTCCGTCCGTCCGAAAAAAACACTTTAACATTGGCCATAACTTTTTAAATATTGAAGATAGCAACTTGATATTTGGCATGCATGTGTATCTCATGGAGCTGCACATTTGGAGTGGTAACATCTCAAGGTGAACATCATCCTTCAAGGTCTAGGGTCGAAAAAACAAATCAAAGGGAAGTAATAAGCTTTAAATGGACATAGTTATCTGACCTGCCAACGTATATATTTTTGTTAAATAAATCAAAGCGGTACAGTAGGTGGCATTTTGTTTCTGACAACCACATCGTGGTAAAAGGTCAAGGTCAAGGTCATCCTTCAAGGTCTACGGTAAAAAATACAAATCCAAGGGAAGTAATAAGCTTTAAAGGGAGATAATTATTCAATACTGAACATAGCAACTTGATATATTTGGCATGCATGTGTATCTCATGGAGCTGCACATTTTGAGTGGTGAATCTACAGTCACGGCAGTGGCTTTAAATTATTTGCTACTAAAAATAGAGATTTGTTAGAGACAATTATTTTTAAGGGAAGTAATTTATATTATTACAAATGTCATATGATATATTTCCTTACCAAGAATTGAAGTTCTTTTCTCAGTTACTGTACAGATTTATTATTTTGATTATTTATAACTCAAATGATTGATTTGTCAAAGGTTTTTTTAAATGATATAGTTATCATTTCTTTCAATCACTCATTTGTGAATAGTAGTGTTCATTACATACCTGTGGACTTATGTCCATGGATGCATGATCAACTCTGGCTATTATCTCTTTGATAAACCACAGGCCTTGGTTGTCAGTGATGTCTGACTTGGTCATAATTGACTGTGAGAACCCCCCCTCCCCCGGTTGGATTGGACAAAATTCAAGGGAAGTAATAAGCTTTAAAGTAGGGATGTCAACGAATATTCGGTCCCGCACCGAATATTCGAATACTATTTTCCGAATCGAATATTGGGAAGAAAAAAAAATCGAGTAATTTCAAAGACTTTGTATTCGTGAAATTTGCTTCAAACATTGTTAAAATAAGTTGTTCCTCGTGTCATAGTGTTTATTCCGGTAGGCGCGATAATGAGTCACTTTGTGTCAAAATTATGATTGGTGCAAATCGCGTCGGCAATTATAACACCGACCTGCACTTGATCTAATGACTCAAATTACATTTAAAATGATCAAAGATTAAATGAGTAAAAGAAAAGCCGACTTGGTATAAAAAAACAAACAAGAACTTATGCAAAAGATTTTTGATTGACGTAAATCGCGTTCTCCAATCGAACATGTTTTTTTTTGCTCTAATTAAATTGAGTAAATGCGTATCGTATTGATACAATCACGTTGTTCAATCAAAAAAGCTTTTAGAAAATAATTTTCTCAACCTCTAATGAGTATTTGCGTATCGTATGGTCCCAACTTAAATTAATTACTCAATATTCTATCAGGTTTTTTACTTAAAGAACTGTTTTTGGGACTTCGCCCCCATCTAATTGAAAGTATTATCATTGCTACACGAATAAAGTAAATCTCTGTCAAATCAAAATGCCACCTACACCTTCCGCTAATTGGAAGTATTACACGAGATCATCCGATAAGAAGTTGGCAACGTGTAATTTGTGTGGAGCTAATCTTACGTACATGGGCGGTACGTCCAATCTTCTCAATAATAAATACTATGTTTCTCGTTCTATTTATGATGTACAATATTATAAGTTTAAAAACATTTTTTGTCATTCAATTTTAAAAATAATCAACAAAATCAACTTCTAATTAGCGACGGCAACGTTGTGTCAATATTTAGTCACTTCCGATGAACTTCAGATAAAAACGAAAGTAGAATTTATGGAGTACGGTAAACAAAGTTGATTTTGTTGATTTTTTTTCCAACAGATAATGACCGAATATCCGAATATTCGTTCGGAATGATGACCGAATATTCGAATACAAAAATCGGTATTCGTTGACATCGCTAATTGATAGTGTTAAAGTGAATTGGCCACGCGCCCAATACCTGTGATTGAACCCACGACCTCCAGCCCTTACAATAATTAAAGGATTTATACAAACTTACACATGTCTGCCATAACCTCTCAGCAGGGTTTCTCCAGAAAACTATTTCTTGTGGCGAAATTTGCGTTTTTAATGACCATGTTGGGAAAACATGGATACCAAATGGAGAAGACCAGGAAACCTTGTGTGAGCAGCGACTTTATAATTCTTTTTCGTGACAAAAAACCTAATTTCCAGCCATTTTGTTGCTCACCGGATAAATTCCTCCGACTTGCCAGATAACCATTCTCCATCCACGTCACCAACCTATTATTCTATTTATCCTGCCACATTTACAACATTCGTTGAAATGTTTCTAAAATATCTAGTTTTCGAGTATTTTGTGTTTACATATTTAATATGGAAAAAAACACGCGCGAACAAAAACATTGTGACGTCACGTCCTGCAAAACGTTTAGGCTAGCTTCCATCTTGTTAAACAACACAGAAATTATGCTGTTTAAATAATAATGTTTAAACAAACAGTACTTTACATGTATTTTAAATATTTTTTTTTTAATATAAAAAAAACGAATTTTTTATTAAAAGAAAATATGCCTAAGCGGTATCTGCATACTAAGAGAGGCCAGACTATGGATGACATCGGTGAGGAATGGTTAATCCAATTCTTTCTCAAACATAGTAGACCCGACAGACCACAACTTCTCCTTCTGGATGGTCATGGCTCCCATGAAACCCTCTCTGTCATTGAAAGGGCAATTAAAGAAAACATCATCCTTTTGGCCCCCCCGCATTGCACACATTATCTTCAACCACTTGACGTATTTGGTCCGCATGTTTAACATTTTTAACGGAGAACCCATTACATCAGGTAACGAAGTATACCTTCCCCAGCGAGACTAGACGACATTACAGTGCTCAGCACCGTTGATGCCGTTTCTACCGCCCATAACCACCGAAAGACCAGTCGGCCAGTCTGCACAAGTCACAAGCTTTTGAAAAGTGCAGACGTGGTGCTACAGAAGCGTTTTAAGTTGGAAAAGAAACTTAGCAAAAGTGCTAAATCTAAACCAAAGAATTTGAAATCTTGAGCAGAAAAAAAAGTGAGTAACGTAGGACCTAGCCTTCAAAATATAATAGGCAAGCGTAAATAGACTGTTAAAACATCATCTCGTTACAATCATTTCTCTTGAAAATGAAGTCGATAGAAATGTTTAATAAGCATGTTTTAAATTTAAACAGATATAAAAATATATATAATAAAATAACCTAGTATCAGAATCTATTAAAAAAAATAAACAATTAATTGTCCGTATTTTCCCTTTCAAAAATTTGATGTCCGTATTTTCACCCTGTCTTGTCAGTATTTATCCTGTGCCGTCCGAATTATACCGATTTCCACTGATGTTAAAAACCGTGTTGTTTCTCGTTTTTAGACGCGAACACATATCAATGTTGACGATAATATCTGAGGAAAAGGTTTCGCAAATGCATTATTTAATGACTGGCACCCGGCGTATTGGTAGCCCACTCATCACAACCTGTTGAGGAACGGGTTGCAGAAATCGTCCGTATTTTCCCGGATTTCCACTAAAGGAATTTCTGAATCAATGCAAACAATGCCGCATTGAATGATTTACCTTTTAAGCTTTAATTATTGCCGTTATATCCATGCCAAAATTGTGCTCATCGGGTCATTGTCGACCTGAAATGGCTTGAAGTCACTCGAGGGTGACTAGAAGCCGATTCATATCACCCTGGGGTGACTTCAAGCCGTTTCTAGTCACTCGGTCGGCTTGAAGTCACCCCAGGGTGACATGAATCGGCTTGAAGTCACCCTAGGGTGACAAGAATCCGCTTCTAGTCATCCCCGTGTGACTTGTGGGCCATTTCAGGTTGACAATGACCCAATCAGCCAAAATTGTTTATCTACAGGGTGTTTAACCAGACAAAGACGATAGTTCAATACACACCCGGAAATTACATCCATTTTCAATATTTCTGTTTCCCACTATTTTATAAATAATTAACAATTATCTTGATTAAACTATCTGTTAAGTAATTTGATTTTTATGCCACTAGTAGAGAGGCATATAACATTATGTCTGCCCAGCATTCCTAACAGATCTAGTAGAGGCCTCGGACTTTTTGTTATCGTTTGCAGATGTTGACCTGTTTTTTTGTGTGGGTGAGTCTACCTGCAGGACTTGCACATCAAGTTTAAGTTTCGTTCTGGACCGTGGATTTTTGGCGAAATTACGTGGTTTGAACTTTAATTTTTTTCTCTAGAATAACATTTTAAGCTCGACTTTTATATATGAAATATATATAGTGGAGCTATCCTACTCACCCCGGCGTCGGCGTTAGCGTGAGCATGAGCGTGCAAATGTTAAAGTTTGCGTTCCACCCCAAATATTTCCTATGTCCCTTTACATATTGCATTCATATTTTGCATACTTATTTACCAACATGACCCCAACCTATGAACAAGAGCAGACAACTGTATCAAGTATTTGGTAATAAATATGGCCCTTTTTCCACTTAGAATATGCATATTATTGATAACTCTATGTTAAAGTTTGCGTACCACTCCAAATATTTCTTATGTCCCTTGACATATTGCTTTAATATTTTGAATACTTCTTTACCAACATGACCACAACCTATAAACAAGAGCAGACAATTGTATCAAGCATTTTGTAAGAATTATGGCCCTTTTAAACCAGGTTTTCCGAAGGAAAAAACTGGTTATTAGATTGGCGAATGCGGGCGGGCTGGCGGGCTGGCGGGNTCAGTAACAATGCACATTTTGAGTTCTCTCCCTTTATCATACTTTTTTTTTCAAATTGAAAACCTGGTTTTGTGACAATTTTGTCCCTTGTTCCACTTAGAATATGCATGTTACTGATAACTCTATGTTAAAGTGTGCGTACCACCTCAAATATTTTCAATGTCCTTTGACATATTGCTTTTATATCTTGCAAACTTCTTTACCAACATGACCCCAATCTATAAACAAGAGCAGACAACTGTATCAAGCATTTTGTAACAATTATGGCCATTTTTCCACTTAGAATGTGCATATTATTGATAAATCTATGTTAAAGTTTGCGTACCACCTCAAATATTTTCAATGTTCCTTGTCATATTGCTTTTATATTTTGCATACTTCTTTACCAACATGATCACAATCTATAAACAAGAGCAGACAACTGTATCAAGCATTTTGTAAGAATTATGTTCCCTTTTTATACTTAGAAAATTGAAAATTTGGTTAAGTTTTGTGTTTATGTTCACTTTATTCCTAAAGTATCAAAGCTATTGCTTTCATACTTGCAACACTTACTAACTATCGCTAGGGGACTGTACAGGGCAAGTTGCATAACTCTGGTTGGCATTTTTACGGAACTATGGCCCTTTTTTGTCTTAGTAACTTTGAATATTTTGTTAAATTTTGTGTTTAGATCCACTTTACTTCTTAAGTATCAAGGCTATTGCTTTCAAACTTCAAATACTTTCTTACTATCATGAGGGTACTGTACCTGGCAAGTTGAATTTGACCTTAACCTTTGAATGACATTGACTCTCAAGGTCAAATTGATAAATTTTATTTAAATTGCCATAATTTCTTTATTTATGATCAGAATTGATTCATACTTTGACATAACAATACATAGCTGACATACCACAATGGACTCCACCCAAACCATCCCCCATGCCCCCCATTTTGTTCTCCTTTTTTTATTTTTGAAAGAGCATCTAATAAATGACCACCCCACACATTATACCCCCTCTCCACCCCACCCCACCACCACCCAAAAAGATTTTTTTCTTTGAAACATGGTTTCAATATGGTCCTCTTCCACTTAGAATATGACTATATTACCTTGATCTTAATAAATATGAACAATTTCCCCATGATGGCTTACATTATACTGTCAAGCACTCGAATAGTCGAGCGAGCTGTCCCCAGACAGCTCTTGTTGAAAAAAACAATCCAAAATGCTCTCAGATATTGACCTGATTTGTGTGTGTGAGTCTATCTACATGACTGGAAGATCAAGTTCGAGTTTCGAATGGTCCATTGATCTTTGACAAAGTTAATTGTCTTGGACTTAACAATTTTCTTAAAAAAACACTTTTTCAGAATTTTTTCCTGAATACTTTCAGATACTTACCTGATGTGTGTGTGTGAGTCTACCTTAAATCTTGTTCATTCATCAATTCAACTTTAAAACAATTTACAACAAATTACTCAGGGCTCGAATTACTTATTTTAGTAACTCGCAAACAATTGCGAGTTGTTAAAATTTTAACTCGCATTTTTTCTTTTCAACTCGCAATACAAGTTTTCAAAAAAATGCATCCTTTGGTAGATCTAAACTCGAAAAATAAAGCCCTGAAGTTGTAGTGATACTGTGGTAACATATACACAAATATAAAACTGGTAGAACTATGTTTATTTTAACTTAAAAGGTTTAAGAATGCAAGAAAAGTGCAAATAACACTATTTAAAGGTATACTGTGATCTACATTGTAGGTATTCTCAGCAATTCATTCAGCCCTTGTGACACCTTGTCGAGTATTTTTGTTTTTAAATAAAGTATACACTACTTGCACAGCTCAAACATGAACTGTCTGATCAACAACCCGACGCTTTAACATTTTTTTCAGTGAAAAACCGAATATAGTACGCATCTGAAAAATCGGTAGGGGTTACATCATGCTTTTTGTTTAGAACACAAAACATATAACGATCTTAGATTGGTTGCCATTTTAAAATTATGACGTTTATCGGATGAGCACACATCACTCTGTGTTGGTTTCGCATGTTCGATGGGAATACCCTGTATAACGTCATCATATCGCGTTTTTCCTCGTGCTATTAACTCTCCCCTGGCACTTCCGACAGATGGCGACCGGTTGTGTTTATTCAATTCTTAAACAAAATTTTCGTTCATTCTTGGTCTGCATTTGTGTTTAAATATTTAAGTGCTGGATTAAATAATTATCCGGGATAATCAGGAAATATATGCAACATGTGATAATCTTTATTTTTATCCAACTCGCAAAAAAATGCGAGTACTTTATTTGTACACTCGCATTTTAGACGCATTTTTTTTAAATTGACTTGCAAATGGCCCGTTTACGAGTGTTTAATTCGAGCCCTGTTACTTACATTAGGAGACTAGCTGAATGTAGTGTGTATTGCCTGTCAAAGTTCAGGTCAAAGGTCAAGTTCACTCTTAGAGTTAGGAGACAAAAGTGGAAAGCGCAGGCGTCTGACTGTCCTATAGACACATGTCTTGTTCTATTTTATATTTAAGATGCAGCGACTCATCCTTCATTGGCTAAGGAGGCCATGTAAAGTTGATATTCGTCGAAGGACACTCATATCCAACGCTAGTAATAGGGCGACTTTAACCATTGAAGAAAGTATGCTTGCAGTTTGCAAATAGTTTTCCTTTTGATGAGAACAAAATAATAATTATAATTTCTACAAAGTATGAATCTTTATTTTTGAAAAATCTATATATAAAAAAGATATATAGCTATAGATAATAAAATCTATATTGAAAATATTTTGTCTTAAACATCATGTACATAAATATGATTAATATAGATTTTACATGGAACGACAAACAAATTGTCAAAAAAAAATAATAAAAAAAAATAAACTTTGTATGATAAACGTCAAACAAAATGTATGAAATTACTGTTTCAGCAATCGAGAAATTAAAGTTGCTTGTAGGAGAACGGACAAGTTGCGGGTAATATAATACTTAAATGAAATAATATTCAGCACAACCATTTGCACACACTTTTGATGTCAGTTTGTTTTAACTACTATGGTTTGAACCTTGGTATTGATGCTAACATTTCATTTCATGTTAACAGTAACTTAGCTATTGAAACACTTGATGGATCCTCAGCAAAACTATACATTTTATAACAATACAATAGATCACTAAATTCTTGACTGTTTAAATTGCATGTGGTGCTATCTTTCTTATGTGTCTCTTATGTTCACGCACACTTAACTGCATTTTCACAAGAAATAAACTATTAAGACGTTAAAGGCCCAGTCTCACTATGATGCCGGCAGAGCCCCAGTGCGTGATCCGAGATCTACAAGGATGAACCGGGGCTCTACCGGGATGAACCAGGGCTCCACCGGGGACGTCCAGGATGAACCGGGACTCCACCGGGAAAGTATTGAAGTGTTTAATACCTCCGGGAGTCACCGGGAAGAACCGGTAACGACCGGCCAGCACTGGGAACAACCGGGACGGCACCGGGAACAACTGGGACGGCACCGTAGCTCCACTGGGGCCCACACAGACCCCGGCAGAGCTACGGCAACGCCCCGGTTGAGCCCCGGTGAATGCCGACAGAGTCCCATTATAGCTACGGTACATAAGTAAACCGGCGCTCTGCCGGGATGCCACCGGCATTCACCGGGGCATTACCGGCGACGGCCGGGGTTAAACCGGGGCGTTGCTGTAGCTCTGCTTAGTTCTGATGCCAGTATAGCCCCGGTGTGTGCCGGCTGAGTTTCAGTATACCGCGGCTCTGCCAGGACGCTGCCGGCTTTAGCTGGGGCTCAACCGGGGCATTACTGGCGACAACCGGGGCTCTGCTGGGACGCTGCCGGCTTTCACTGAGGCATTACCGGCGACAACCGGGGCTCTGCCGGGGCTTCAGCGGGATAAACCGTAGCGAGTCCGGCGTTGACCGGGACTCTGCCAGGCTGTTGACCGGCTTCAATCGGGGCGGCACCGGGAAATAGTGACCGCGTTAAAAAAAAAATTACGAATCATCCTAGTTTTCGCCGGTCGACCGGCCTTTTAGCAAACCGGTATGGAACGGGGCTCTACCGGCAATAGTGAGACTTGGGCTTAACAGTTTCCTCACAATTTGCGAGCAATAGCCACAGTATTTTCCTGCATTAAATAGATCATCGACTGCTGACTCACTTTTCGCCCCTGTTGCAACAAGTCAGGATGATATACCACCTAGAACGATGGCACACAGCTTCCGGAAGGTTGTTATCCCTCTGGGCACCAACCCAATGGTGAAGGAGAAATATATCAACTTCTACCAAGGCATCAGATTTGGGAGAATTCTGGAAGACCTTGACATGTTTGCAGGTATATTTTGTCCTCCAGTCAGCTTATGTCGCAATTTTCATTTGCCAAAATTATCATTACTATTGTAGAGATTGTTTTAGCTCATCTGTGCAATGCAAGAGGTGAGCTTTTGGGACTGACTTTTGTCTGTTGTACCTTTTTTAATAATCTGGCTTCACCCAAGGGTCACATGATGTTTAAAGACTTATATAGTAAATAAAAAAATCTTTTCTCTAAACAAAGCCACTTGGCTTTGATAGGTCATGCATAAAATCATAAAGTTTTCTTATAATCAGTTTGTTAAAATCACATCCTCTGTGGTTAAAACTTGCCTTTACCCATGGATCACATGATTTAGAGAGACTTACAAACAATATAACTAAAAATGTCCTCCTTGGAAAGGGAATAGGTCAGGGGCTATATATTTGGTGTGTAACATTAAAGAAGTCCACTTATTATCATGCCCTTAGTGTCCTAATCTGCCACACCTCAAAGGTCACATGGTTTTTGTACACTAATAATGTTATATAGTCAAATATTTGTACAATTTTCCCTGAAACAACAAAGCCGAGTGGTTTAATATTTTGCTTGCAGCATCATATGACAAGCCTCTGCAATGTTTATTCAAATCATGCCTCTGTGGTCAAAATTGGCCCAGTCTTTGGGTGTAAGATGAAAATCCTTTACAGCGAATTATATAGCAAAATAACTATGAAACCACGCAGCTGCTTCGATATGCGGTTAGTAACATCAAGTTGTTGTCCATTTAATCCCCTGGGTTTGAAACTGGCCATGTTTCATTACAAATTGCGAGTCTTTACCCGCTTTTATTGTTTTATGTTTTCTTTCATGTTATGCAAATGTTACTTATTGTTTCAGTTGCCATTTGTTACGTGCACTCCCACGACCCTGTACATCGTGATATGAATTCTCCACTCAATATTGTCACAGCTCTGGTGGACAGAATAGGTGAGTTACTTTTGTAAATGGTGATATGCTGGTTTAAGTTGTTCATATATTTGAATGCATTTGAACATGGCTTAAGTATAGATATCGATTCTTGTGTTTGGTTTATTTAACTTCTGTCTGACAATATATATATTGAATTATATAATACTGGTTTGTTTAAATGATCCATAGTTTATAGACCACGACTCCAGGAGTTTATTTATTTAAATATATTTTCTGTATTGATGTATTAAATGTTAAATATAACAGATAATAACTGCCTGCTGTGCCATCAATGTTTGTACATTTTCTACTTATGTTACCAGTTTGTTTGCTCATTGTTTTCTCGAAGCATATTTCACAGTGGCTTTGGTTATGATAATGATGATATTGATGCTGAACATGATGATGATTATTAAAAGTTTATATACTTATAAACTTTATTCAGGAGCCATATTATGATAGCCAGGATTTAAATCCCGTTTTTCCTATATGTCAGTGCTGAATGAGCAGCCAATACTTCCTGACCGGGACATCAGGATGCAAGGCAAAGTGACCTGGGCCGGAAAGACATCAATGGAGGTCACAATGAAGCTTGACCAGGTACGATGTAGAATTTTGTGCTTATCTTTGATGTTTCCTTTAAGTTACTGCTGCACATTTTATTTTAACCATTGATATTAAAACATATGTAAATGTGTCTGTTTGAGGTTTACATGTGGTATTTAGGGGTGTGATTTTTCCTCCTTTAAAGGGATATTTTCACGGTTAGGTAAATTGACAAAATTGAAAAAAGTTGTTTCAGATTCGCAAATTTTCGATTTAGTTATGATATTTGTGAGGAAACAGTATTACTGAACATTTACCATAGTCCAATATAGCCATTATATGTATCTTTTGACGATTTGAAAACCTAAAAATTATAAAGCGTTGCAACGCGAAACGATTGAATAATTTGGAGAGTTCTGTTGTTGTCGTTTAAATTTACGAAACTACGAAGATTGCTTATATAAAGTATAAAATACTTATTCTGTGTATACTCGGCGGAACAGCCGAGAGGGCTAATGCGTTTTTACTTCAGACTAACTCCAGGACTCCGGGGGTCACTGGTTCGAGTCGGTTACTTTTTTTTCCTTGTTTTAATTTTATTCTTGATTTTTTACTGGAGCTTTTAAGATCCAATGTTTACATTTATCAATATAAAGCATTTAATGACAAACTTCAAAGTATGCCAAAATCTGTGAAAAGGCCCCTTTTAGCTGATTTTTTCTCTTACAATAACAAACTAATTGTACAAATAGTTGTGAACTTTGCTGAATCTATATAAAAACGAAGAGTTTATATGAAGCTTGTAAGGGGGTAGAGCATTTTCCTCCCCTGAGGTGGTTCTTAAATCACACCCCTGGTTATTGGTGTACAAACAATTCAACTGTTCGTAGCAACTAACACTCGAAAAGTATTTTTCCCCAATCACTTTACAGGTACCTTTTACCAAAAGCCTCTGACTTAACATTGACAAGGTTTTGGAATCATTGTTCTTAGTTCAGTTTAAAATTGAAACTAAGAAGTTTAATGTTTCCAAACACTGACAATATGAATGATGATGAGAATATTGATAATTTTAATAATTAGCTTATGTTAAGAAAACCAAGTTATCACGTTGCTTTTAGAATGCGTTAACCCTTTCATGGCTGGAACCGAATTTTGAAGGCCTTTGCAAACAATTTGGATCCAGATGAGACGCCACAGAACGTGGCGTCTCATCAGGATCCAAACTGTTTGCTATTCTGATAGTATTCTTTGAAAAAAATCGAAGAAAATGCTAATTTTAGAAATTCAGCAGACGACATTTTAGCAGACGACAAATTTCCCAGCATGCAAAGGGTTAAAGGTTTAAAGCTTAATGAATGAAAAACAGTCCGTTAACTTCCCAAAAAATAAACTCACCAATTGTAAGACTAAGCATTTTTTATGCTCCCTTTCGAAGAAAAGGGGGTATATAGTTTTCGCACTGTCCGTCTGTCAGTCTGTCACACTTTTCGTGTCCGCTCTCTAATTCAAATAGTTTTTATCCGATCTTTACCAAACTTGGTCAGAAGTTGTATCTAGACAATATCAAGGTCAAGTTCGAATATGGGTCATGTCGGGTCAAAAACTATGTCAAGGGGTCGAAAAAACAAATCCAAGGGAAGTAATGAGCTTTAAATGGACATAATTATCTGACCTGCTTATTTATATATTTTTGTTAAATAAATCAAAGCGGCGCAGTAGGCGGCATTGTGTTTCTGACAAACACATCGTGGTAAAAGGTCAAGGTCGGTCATCCTCAAGGTCTAAGGTCAAAAATACAAATCCAAGGGAAGTAATAAGCTTTAAAGGGAGATAATTATTCAATATTGAACATAGCAACTTGATATTTGGCATACATGTGTATCTCATGGAGCTGCACATTTTGAGTGGTGAATCTACAGTCACGGTAGTGGCTTTTAATTATTTGCTACTAAAAATAGAGATTTGTTAGAGACAATTAATTTCAATGGAAGTAATTTATATAATTATAAATCTCAGATTATATATTTCCTTACCAAGAATTTAAGTTCTTTTTACAGTTACTGTACAAATTTTTTATTTTGATTATTTATAACTCAAATGATTGATTTGTCAAAGTTTTTTTTTTAAATGATATAATTATCATTTCTTTCCTGTACTAATTTGTGTATGGTAGGGTTCATTATATACCTGTGGACTTATGTCCATAGATACATGATGAACTCTGGCTATGATGTCTTTGATAAACCACAGGCCTTGGTTGTCAGTGATGTCTGACTTGGTCATTTTTTACTGTCTACAGCCCCCCCCCTCCCCCCGCGGTTTGATTGGACAAAATCCAAGGAAGTAATAAGCTTAAAAGGAAGATGATTTCTATACCTGCCAAATGATAAATAGAAATTTTATTTCAATGCGGCGCAGTAGGGGGCATTGTGTTTCTGACGAACACATCTCTTGTTTTGAGGAATTTTGAATAAGTTATGCACTTTATTCAAATAATTGACCGAGTTTGTATGCTATTTTTTGTTATAAGAAATAGAACTTGAGATTTATTTAATATGAACTGCTATGAAATACTATGTTATGCTAGTAATATGTTCAAATGAACTGTTTTGAGATCAAAGTTGCTTTGCCCTCACATTTCTCTTTCGTTTCTTGTGTGTTTTTATTCATAGCTTTGGTGTGATAATGTTTATCTATTCTGTTTGTTAAGGAAATTGATCAGAGTTGGAAGCAATTACTTGAAGCTAAATTTGTGATGGTTGCAAGAAATGCCGCTACTAAAAGGTACACAGATGTTTTTGAAGTTCATCAACATTCAATTGATGCCTTTTTTAAAATTCTATATGAATCGATATCATGTTTAATGATGTATTAATCTTTAATTCATGGATTGCTCACGAATTTTATCTTTTCCGTACTAGTGTTGCTGTAATAAACAAGCTTATACCGGAAGGTCCCGAAGAGCAGGCATTGTTCAAGCTCGGTGAAGGTATGTCACGCTTACAGAAGTAGCACACTTTTTTTTTACCGCATACTACTGCCATTGCGCAAAAGCCAAATATCTTTTTAAGAAAATCACCATTGCCCATATGAAAAACTCGAACAATAGGCATATTGAAATATCATGCTCTTGTACTATTTAATTAATTATGATCGCGTTCAAATGATTTTGATCGTTTTTATAGGCTTTCCAAACCTTATCTTGTAAAAATATCAATAACATTTGAGCCAAATTTAGTTATGGAAAATATATACTTAAAGATTGTCGTTCTTTTGTGCATTGTAAGAGTGTAGATTTGAGATTTGCATTGAAGTTTGATATAGCAGTAAGTATATGTCAATCAGAATAGAAAACACATTTACTCATATTGACGCATGTCAAAGAATGATACAATCTGTGTGCAATTATACCACTACCCCATGCATTTAATATTAAGAATTACAACTTGGAATTTGTATTCAATCCTTAACAGAAGTACAATTCTTCCGTTGCAGGTAAACAAAGTTAGTTGATTAACACGGCATAATGTATAATCGACAATAACTTGCCGTATAGTGTGACCTGGTGGGCAAACTTTAATAACTTCATTATTTACTATGTACCTATCACTACTGCATATCCGATGCATATGTTCTTCTATTTAATTCGTGTTAGAAACGAAGGCTCAGCGGATGTTGGAAAATCAGAAGACATTGTTAAAGACACCACCAGACGAGAACGAACGTCTTCTGATACATAACATGTTCCTAGAGACCCTGGATACGAAGTATATTTGAAACAACTACCGTCAACAGTTTCTGTTCTTTATGACCATGTTAAGCTGACCAATTATACATTCAGCTTAAACATGTACTGCATTAATCAATGAATTAAAATTTCTATTAAAACCATCGATTTTCCTCGCATTTTGCATTATATCACATAGGTATGTTTCATAAATCCGATACAAAATGATAAGATACACTTCTTACAGGCTAAAAATGGTTTTGTTTGTACATGTATTGTGTTCCTCGTTAAAAAGGAGTCTGTATATTTTATAAGTACTCCTGTACTAAGCATGCCGTCGTTGCCTTAAAACGCAGCACACATTTTTATTTAATTTTAATGATATTGAAGGAAAGCTCGTTTACCATTAATACTATGTTTTCGTTTTTAGAGAATCCACGTTCAAAGTTCGGGTGAAACCAGAACGCTCTGTTTGGATGGAGGATACCATCGTGAAGAAGCTGGTCATTTGTTTTCCAGAAGTAGGTTGTGTATACGTGTTCGATTACCTGTTATAAGCTTCAACCATCGCTTTAGTCTGTTATGTTTTGTGTTTGTGAGTTCATATTCACAAAGATCATAATTACTCGTACTTTTTACAGTAAAACCCTGAGGGTGACTACAAACAGGACAAACATGTAGTACCATAAATATAAAGCTTTAAATGTACCACTATTTACAATTTGTATGAACTTAATTTAATTCCTAATGCTATACTGAAATGTAAAATCGTATTTCAGGGAGAAAACAATGATTTTTATGTGTGGTATACTTACATAATATTGCGGTTTGCCACAATTACGATATTAAATGTATTATCTTTATGTTTTCATATATGTATTAACGATATAAACGATTTTTTTTATTAAAATATATTTGCGCTGGTTATATATGTTTTATTGTACTTCTATCATTTTCCATGCAATGTTGGTGTGATTGGGAAGAGCCGTTTTAATTAAAAGTTTATACATATCAAATTTCGTTTGGAAGAGATTTGACTGTGGCATGTCTGTTACTTTACTACGTTTGTCTATAACGTTTTAGGATTATAATGAACGAAGATTTTTATCATTACTCACTGTATCACTTAATTCACTGAATTCTTGTCCTTGATTTGTTTTATATGCATCACACATCTCACTTGGTTGGATAAAGCGAACAATAAACTAAGCTTTACACTAGCATTCAAGACATATGCGTCCATACTCACGCGTATTCAATAAGTAAAGTGTGATTAGATTTTTGTTGCTTATTCATAAAAGAAAAGCATGTATGTTTTTTTCTCCTATTCTTTATTTACCTCATCCATAAAATGTGCAACAAACAGTTCAATGTAATTGAAGTTAGATATTTGTTGAGATGTCTTAACATCTTTATAGATTACTGATAATATAAAAGAGGCGAATTTAGTATGTTCAAATGAATGCATATACAACCAGGAATGTGATATCGGCTAAGTATTAGAATAATCAAAACTAACACGTGCTAAATATTTTCCATTTTAGGAACGTAATCTCTACAACAAGATCTTTGGCGGTTTTCTGATGCGAAAGGCTTTTGAGCTGGCCTATGCAAATGCTTGTTTCCATTGGTGAGTGTTAAAGGCTTTAAATCAGTACGTGAATATTTAATCAAACGAATCACGAATTTTCTAAACAAAGGCGGACTATATTGATGGCTCTGTCCAATACATGAGCATTCAATGTATGCCTACCAATGTGTTGAGCTTGACATATGATAAAGGATTTACACATATTGTATATGCCTATTCAAACAACTTATTTATCTTTGTCGAAGGTGGTACGCCCGTTATTAATCTCTAATAAGCTTTACCTTTGAATATGTCAAGTTAATAATATAGCAAATGTATGTTGTGCTGGGTATGTTTAGCATATTCGGCGATATTAAACTGTGTCGGTTATTGTCCAGTCATCGACTTGCAATAAAAAAACGTGCCTCGATTTTCCTTGGCAAGCTGGTATACAAGTAAAATGACTATCATACACATGATGGCAATGAGAAAGATGGTTATGATGGTACCTTTGTAATAACATAAAGATAAACAAGTACTTTTTTGCACATATGTCCGGTTCTGTTAAAAATACAATTTGTTGTAGTAAAGGTCACGCTAAAGTCCTGGTGGTCGACAAGATTGCCTTCAACAAATCAGTGGAAATAGGCTCGTTCTTGTTCCTTTCATCACAGGTATATTTAGCTTAACAATTCTTCATATTTGTGCCGGGTATCTATGTATTTACGTACTATTCCGATCGTCGTTAAAAGCTTTATGGTTAGCTAAATATTATTCGAAATAGTTTCGTCCGTGTATTTGATCGTCTACGCTTAATCCAAATTTTTGTATCCGGCACTACGTTTGAAAACTAACTGTTGATAACTAGTTGATACATCCATGCAAATATCGTAGTATTTTTTATAAAATTGTTGCGTTGCAGACACTATATTACTATAGCTTTATTTCAAAATAAGCACATTCTTGTCATTTTATAACGGCATGATTGACGGTCGCATGGTGGAGGTCGTATAATCAACGTTGACGATACTGGTCTGAATCTTGACAATAAGTTCAATTTTGGGTATGATCTTTTTGAAAACTAAGGCACCGGTCCAAACCATAGAAAAAACTTTCTCAACACTGTTAATGCATCTTTTGATACCGTTTTACGACGAAACATAGTCTGCATGCTTGTCTTGGCCATATCTCAGTTTAAAACTAGGTCACATGAATTTGAAAACAGATCACAAGAGGTTATCTTCAATAATGGTTGTGCCTTTAACTTAGATGGTTGTACGTTCAACTAGCGAGCTCTTTAGGGCCATCATAGTTCTGTCATATATATTTAATCAGATGCCAATACGAATATGTATTTATTCATTAAACGCTTCGTTCATATATTCATGATTGAAGATAACTTGGGAGCGCTATACATAACGACAATAAACGGCAATAAAAAAACAACGTCAATATATAATAAAGGTTGTGTACAAAGTGGTAATTACATGGTTACTATATGAAGATTGCAGTTGACTTTGTAAAATCACATGATTATGAAATTTTTATCATTTAAATCAATGTGGACAATCACAATATGATGAAATCAATGTGAAATATAAATCAATATTGTATACGCACACGTTTGCCAATCACATTATAATGATTTGAATATCACATTTCAATACAGGTTGTGTACACGTTGGACAATCAAATGATGGTGAAGGTACACGCCGAGGTTGTCAACCCGAAAGACGATTCAAGGGAGACTACCAATGACTTATACTTCCTGTTTGCGGCGCAGACCACAGAAGTACCGAGAGTGATACCGAAGTCTTATGCAGGTATGAAACTGCCTTTAATTCTTAAAGCTCAGATTTTGCACTGAATATGTGGTGGCTACTGTCACTGGAAAATATGAAAATTTTGTGAGTATAAGCGCATTCATGGAAAATCTTAACTGAATATTTAGCAATATTCAAAAATATAAATAAGAGAATAATGAAAACTGGAACTGATGATGGAAATCGCCAGGATTTGCTTCGTGTTATGTTCGAATGAAGAAAACTATTGTAAAAATGACAAAATGGTTAGATAGTATTCAAATGGATATTTACACTATGCATATATTTTATGTGATATTTCATCAAAATAAATTAGAATACCCCATTGCGGGCATGGACACATCTGGAAATACGTATGGGCTGTTACTGAAGAATTTTCATTTGTAATAGTGGTGATATTAGTTTGGTTATAATACGCCCGTTCTTAAAAATGGAGCCTTTTTGGAACACCTGAAACTAGCGGCGTCTAGGGTAACGATTTCCGATAATTATTCCAAAACAGTTTAAATTAGATAATCATTTAACTTAGTGATACTTTTTGTGTGCAAAACACCTGGGCAGAGTCGATTACCAGCAAGACTGCATGAAGCAATTCATAGTTATTCCCTCTAAATTACAAGACAATGGCTTGCATTTGCGGTATATCGGGTCAACGTCCACTGAATAATTTTATCATGGAAATTGGGTGTAAGTAGCTTAACTGCAGACCGATCTAGGCATTGAATTCGGGGCCAGTCAGGTTATAGTCAAGCTCACTTTTACAAAAAATAAAATCTTTTTTCTCTTAATCTCTTGAGTTTGTAAGCTGAAATTGCAATAAAATGGTGTGTATGGCTAGCTTAAGACATGGTTTCGTAACACTGGAATGTTTGCGGTTGTACCCAATATTTTTGTGCCATAATTTGTGCATCTAATGAATGCATCCCTCACAGATCGATGTAACTCATACGTGTAACCTGCGTATTTTGTGACAAGTAATAGCTTATTTTATTTTTTTTAACTATTAATATTATTGTTATTGATATAATAATCTGATTTTATTGTTACTATTTTTTTTACTGCTACTACTAGTATTGCAATATCTATTGTGTTCAGTACCAGCACGATATAAAGCTATAAATCTGATTTTGACATAAATGTTGAAGTTTTTCTGTTGAAATGCGAACACTTGTGACAAGTGCCTTAATGCGAACACATTAACTACAGAATACAATCTATTGATCCGAATCCCATGAACTTATGGATGGACTAATGGACTTGTTTGTTTACGTAATGAGTTTTTGTGTGGTTAACATAGTTTATGCAAACCCATTAATGTTTGTTATTACATTTTTAACCAGGTTTTCCGAAGGAAAAAACTGGTTATTAGATTGGCGAATGCGGGCGGGCTGGCGGGCTGGCTGGCGGGCGGGCGGAACAAGCTTGTCCGGGCCATAACTATGTCGTTCATTGTCATATTTTAAAATCATTTGGCACATTTGTTCACTATTATTGTACGGTGTGTCGCGCGAAATAATTACGTAGATATCTCCAAGGTCAAGGTCGCCACGACTAAAAATAGATTGATTTTGAAACAAGGGGGGTAATTGTGATGAACAATCAGTAGCAATGCACATTTTGAGTTGCAGTTGTCTCCCTTTATCAGACTTTTTTTTAATGAAAACCTGGTTTTGTGACAATTTTGTCCCTTGTTATTATTTAAACTACGTTTTTTTAACTTGAGTATGTGCCATTTATCAACTATATCATGTCATATCGTGACTTTTGCCATAACCGGTTTTAGACTTTAAATAACAGATACTAATTAATGTCTGAAAATAATTAGTTAAGTGGTACGAATTAATGAGCGAAACATTAACTGAATTGACATGAACTTTTGAATCTAAGTGTATGACAATATCTACACCAACACAATTATTTTCATCTAAATGGAATGTAAATAAATTGTTCAAAACACATTTATTCTACATTGGTATATTTTTTTTTAAAGAATGCTTTTTGGAAACAAAACTACATTTGTTCATTTCATACACCATTAATTTAAACAGACAACACATATGAAAACAAATAATTAAGGCTTAAATAATTTCGATTTTTTACTGACTCACATTTTGTAAAGTGCGATTAGTGAAATAATCAGTTAATCAATATTAAAGGATCTTATTCACAAATGTTCGTATTTAAAAAAAAAGTCATTATCGATGTTTCAACGATTTCGATTGATGATTATCAATAAACAAACCGATATGTTTGAAATTTGCTTAGTTCTGCTTTTTTTCAATACTATGCATTCATTTTAGTATGAGAATATATGGAAATTTTGTTTAAATTGTCATTAATCCAAACTTCGAACTAGTACCTTGACTATGTTGAAAGTATTTATTGATGTATTTCTTATTTTGTGTTTCGTATTTTTCAGAGTCTATGCTTCATCTGGATGGCAAGAGACACTTTGATTTCGTGAAAGAAAACTGTTCTCAGGGATCAAATGTGAACGGCCAATTCCCTCAAGTTTAATCGGGAAATATTTTGAAAGTAAAAATTAGAATAATTTATGTCTAGATACATAAACAACATTTGATGTCAAATGATCAAGCAATTATTCCACACAACTGCTGTATAGCTAGTAACCTACATTCGTGTATATGTGAATGATATACTTGTAATCAATTTGTTTCGCACCTGAAATATAGCGGATTTTTTAACAAAGCTTGGTTATAACATTTGACGCCCTCATCCCCCCGCTTATTTACAAGTCAATGCCATGTGGCGTCCTTTTCCATACCATTTTGATATCTATTTTTAGAATAAATCCACCACACACTTGAGGGAAAATGGCGGCCGACAAGAAATAAACAAGTCATTCGTAGTAACGACGAGGCATGCGAAATATACTTTTACTTATCTATTTCAACAACTTTGGCATGTACTTACATAAGGCATTGTTCTATCAATTAACACTAACAACGTTCAACCAATAGCGTTGATATTTGAACTTCGGAGCCCGTTAACATCCCACATTTGTCAATATTGTTTACTCGTTCAAGAAGTGAACACTTAAATTGACGCCGTTCCAGTCCCCTGTGGTCAACGATTATGATTACAAACCATTTATTTTATAGTATTGTCGGAGTCTTGTTCCATTTTCATGACGCGTCAAAACTAGCACTTAAAACCGACAAGCGTCAAACGTGTCACCGACATTTGTGTGACCCCAGTACGGTTGCACTGGTATGAAATAATGTGTTGTATATATTCATCTCAAGACAGCCGTAAATCTACACAATAAAACCCATCGGCATAAATACACTAACATTAAGAATTAGAGCTTTGATCTCAGGGGCCAACCTTGTGAGAATATTAAATAATTATAGCAATTAAGAAACATTAGAGATTACAGTTACTTAATATATTCGTAAACCCGGTAATCAAAATTAATATTTTACTATCCATTATCCTGTCTTGTCACTTTTATTGTTATCCTACTTGGTCCCCTGGGCCCGGTTGCTCAAAACTTTTACGGCCAGTTAAGGTAACGGTCTGTTAAAACTTGAGACTCAAATAAAACTAATTTTAAAAACAATGTTATTATAAGGCATATGCAAACTATTAAAGCAAACACATTTGTTTACAATTAACATTTATTTTAAAAGGTTTACAAATAAGTCACAAAAATATTTTGATCCAAAAATTAACGGCTGTTAGCTTCCCGATTTCTCGAAAATGATCAAGCCATAAAGATTTAATTAAGACTTTAACCCCATTTAAGGGTTAAGCCAAGTACTGCAGCTTAAACCGATTTCTTAAACGAACTGAGCGAAGCGTTTAGCTAAGCGATTTTTAAATGCGATTAACTTACCGATAGTTTCGGCGTTTCGGGTACTATCGGAATTCTGTCGTCTGTATACAAACAAACAAAATGGCCGACGAAGAGACCAAAAAGCGTTGCCAAAATTGGTCAAAGGCAGAAAAGGCCTTTGCCCTTAAGCTAATCAAGTCAGAGGAAGAGTTTTTCTCGAGATTTCAAGGGACCACGCAAGGAAAGGTTTTAAAGAAACGATGTTGGGAGAAGATCGCCCTAGATTTGAACTCGTTAGTAAAGTTTCTGATTTTTGCAAAAGTTAATGTTTATTGTATACTAATAGTAATTGTATATAATAAATGAGTTTTTTTTTGTGTAATTTGTAACACGAGATCTACTATAGTATTCTTTTAATTTCTTATTTGCTGAACACATTTATAAACCACCGCGATGTATTACATGTGAAACAAATCATTAAAGCTTCGCAAAAAGAAATTATTTTATTCATTCTAAGTTTCTCATTCGTACGTACGCTGATAAAACTTAAAAATGTAAAAATTACAGGTCAGGCGTATCCTTAGAATCTCGGGGAGTGGAGGAGATCAAAACCATGTTTAAGAACTCGAAGAGCAATGGTATGTAAGTTAGGTGCTTTTTACAATACAAGCGACACAATACAGTACACATTTCGTCCAAGTGAAATCCATTTCAAACGAGGTTATTAAAAGTGAAATTAAATGCATTGTGCATATATATTCACAGTTACTGGTGTACAAAGTGCAAGACAAATTGTATGCGAAACATGTGAATATTATAATTATCGCATAACACACCGTTCTCGATTAACAAATATTCAACATAAAACACTCGAACGGACTTACCTTTGACCTTTCATCATTTTATGTCCATTCCTTATCCATAATGAAGTCAAATATGTAATTCCCCAAAGCTTTGTACACACGACTTCGTACGCATTTCATTCAATGAAACGTGTACATGAACGAGTACAAAGCTGCTTTAGGCAATCACATTAATCCAGTACAGCACTGTAATCCATCTTAAAACGATGACGCGCGTTTGCACACGGTCCAATTTCATTGGTTGATTTCACTTTTTCGGTTTACACAGCATGTCATGAGAATGTGTAATGATTTTTTTTTATCATATCAGTTTTGTTTATCGTATTGTGAACACAATGCATTTCTTATGCATTTATAGTTATCAAATATTAATACAATTGAATAACATACGCATTAATTTTAGNTATAAAAGCTTCCGTGGCCAATACTAGGGGTATATCAAGTTTAACAATATTTATTCCATGTGTGTATAATGTTTATCAAACACTCCAAAAACAACTCTTAAAGGGACTGTCCAACAGATAAAGCGACGCACGACGCGAAACGATATTTTGAGAAACTACCAGGATTGGTTATATAGCTAAAAAAATACAACCGCTATGAACATGAGCGTGGTCGAGTGGTCTAAGCGGGTAGCTTTTTACTCCAGGACTCCAGGAATCCGGGGGTCAGTGGTTCGAGCCCTGTTGAGGGTTACTTGTTTTCCTTTTTTAAAATTGTATTCTTGTTTTTTTTACTGGATATTTTTAGTTCAAATGTTTAAATTTATCAATATAAAGCATTTAATGACACGCTTCAATACATGCCAAAATCTGTTGGACGGCCCCTTTAATTTGATGAACTGATAAAACCCAATGGACTCTTTTTAAAATATATGAACTCGATTCTGGATCACGAAAATTTAAGGCAGCAGTCTTCGGTCAAGTCAGGTAACGAACATAAAACCGTTTGAATATAATTTGATCAATGGTAAAAAGTTTTTTATAGCCCCAGCCCCCACCATCTAGAGGAATTGTTATATCATTAAATAAAAAAATAGATTGCCTTTATGGTCATTAATGGTTATCGTTATGACATTTATCGATACATGAGCAATCAATAAACACAAGTTCCATTTTAAAGTCAAGGAACATAGAAGACTTAACTTTCTGCACAAAATCTGGAATACGTCACTGGGTTAAGTTAGAAAAAGGTTGGCGAAGTTTCGCAGATTTTCTCCCCTTGATTAAAAAAGTCGCTGTTGTTCCTGGTTGGATGAAAAGATGAAAATTGATCAAACAATTATTTAACTAGATACTATGTTTTCACCCACAAAATATTGTTTACTTTTGTTATGTTTTCCGTTCGCCATTATATCAGTAAAAAAGAAGTATACGTAGCATTGTGAGTTAACTGAGGTGATTCGTGTAGCCAAACACAA
>VMBQ01009845.1:0-23196 GCA_007657795.1 Dreissena rostriformis | reverse complement strand
TATTAAAAAATGATAACTCAAGTGATAATGTTTTCCAAAACATTCGCTTCAATGCGGAACTCATCCTTGACAGTTATTTCGCATAAAACCTTCTAACATAGGAAAAAGCTATTTATCATTTGGAAGTCAGGTCCCAAAATGGGCTTAAAAGGAAGTTAGTTCCCAAAATGGGGGTTAAACCGTTATAATTCGGTATTAAATGAATTAATAGACATACAAACGCGTCGAGATAATTAAATAATCGTGATTTATGTTATAGTTTACTGTAAACATGCACAAATACTGTTTATTTTGAGAGAAAATGATATTCGAACATCCAACATCTCGAAGGTCAAGAAATTAAACAACAAATTTGTCGCCGGTTTTGCTTCAATAACTTTTTTATTCCGACGTCTACGGCATTGAAACAAAAAACCGAGGGGAGCACAAACACCGTAGAGCCGAAAGGGCGTAATCATTTAAAATAAATATAAATATAAACTGGCTTACCGGGTGAAAATATCCGCTACTCCTTCACGAAAAACACGAAAACGACGCCATCTTTGAAGTTTTGCTCCCGTAACCTCACTTAAACGCGGTAAGCTCCCGTATACGCATGCCCCCCTGGTCATGTAACGCGGATAATGAAAACTCATCAGAACAAAAACAAAAATATACCTGGCAATAAGGTGTAATAATGCAATAAGGATACAAGTTATCAGGCGATGTTGCTTACTTTATACTATTAATTATATATATGCATATACTATTTAATTATTGCTGTATTTGCAATAATAAAATATTATATTATAATGAATTGCGTGTTTCGTTAAGAAATAATGAAAACACGATTTAATAACATTTCTGTGATGTAATAATCTTAAATTGTAATGTTTCTTTTCAATCGTTATAAATTAGTGTAAAAAAGCATACAACTAACCGAAGTTTTGCAAGTGTCAAATCTTTTTCTTAATACATTTATTGCTGCCACATGTAGAAAATGTGCAGTGTTAATTCAAAAATTGCCTGTTGCATAATTTCAATTAAAATCAAAATAAGGCCGGTGACCATGTTTGTTCATTTCGGTTTTACCTAGCAACGATAAATATTAGTATTATTTGCAGAAGTAATTTCAAAAATTTACTTTTGAATGGGAAAAATCCTTAAAAAAATGTCGCAACACCCCTTTATATCGCCGAAAAACACGTAACAATGTGCATTCAATATGTTGGGTAAAACTAACTTGGGTTCGCCGTTTTTTTTTCAAACTCAAATCATCGAATGATCTACAAACATTTCCCCGAACTCACCATATGACTTCTGTTGATTGATTTACATATCGATTGTTTTGACAGAAAATAGACATGTATAATGAAAATGATTTGTTTTCATGGCTTGATTATTTGAGCCGCGTTCTGAGAAAATGGGCTTAATGCATGTGCGTAAAGTGTCATCCCAGAATAACCTTTGCAGTCCGCCAGGGACGACACTTTCCGCCTAAATTGGATTTTTGCTAAGAAGAGACTTCTTTTAAACGAAAAATGTCATAAAAGCGGAAAGTGTCGTCCCTGATTTACCTGTGCGGACTACACACGCTAATCTAGGAAGACACTTTACGCACATGCATTAAGCCCAGTTTTCTCAGAACACGACTCATTTGAATTTCAGATGTGCGCTAAGTACGCGTAGCCGCATTGTCATTTGAAGCATTATGTGTATGTCCCATCAATAGACACTAAATAGGCATTAATAATGAAAATTAGTGTGTGTGTTTTTTCAATGTTGATTATTTGCAGTACAAATGTTCACTTTTGTATTCGCAGCCGTATGGGCAAAACAATATGATACATGTTTATGTTTATTCTATCAATATATTGCGTCATTATGTGTTCCCATCAATCAATTTAAGCATTATATGTATACCATATCAATAGATTGCAGCAGTTCGTTTTCAGTATTCCGTGATTATATTGAAGCAGTATTCGTATATTTTACAAGTTAAGTGCAGCATAACTTCTAAACGGCTTATCCGTGTTTATTTACGACTAAACAAAAAGATCGGTATAATTGTGTTTAATGTAATGCACTGCCATGGACTTAAATATAACATTAATACAATTTAAAAGTACATTTCAATAGTTTTAGCCTCATTACTATTTCTTAATTGAACAGAACAGAATTTATCTTTATTTTGATTCACGTGTCACATACTATATGATACATATATATGAACAACATGAGAGCATATAGTTCAAAAAAAGATATGTCACAAAACCTATTTTGTTACGATTCATACTCGAGCGACGCAATAAGTTGCTACGAATGCATTGGTAAAGGTGCTTGCAGTGACGGCACTTTTGACGCCAGTAACTCAACGGTTGTCGTCTACACCGGATGTCTCAGCTGTGGCTCTGTCATTGCCGACGATTGTGAGTATTGTTCCAAATGTTGAATAGTTTTTTGAACCCATTTATGCCAAGTGGATTCTCCCATCCTTCTAAATTGGATCAATTTATTTCCAAAATTAGGAATTTTTAGTATATTTATTTCTATATTAAGATAATTTCTTTCAGAAATTCCTTTAAGCAAACAGCGCAGACCCTGATGAGACGCCGCATCATGCGGCGTCTCATCCGGGTCTATGCTGTTTGCCAAGGCCTTTTTTCTACACGCTCGGCATAAATGGGTTAAAAAAACGGTACAGTATGGTATATGAAAAAATATACACAATTATAAATAGAAATGTTTATTGTATTTGAATATGTATGGTTTCGATTCTTCGGTTTGAAGGATGTTTATGTCCGGAGCTGCACATTATCTGATGGCAGTTAAGAACATCGCGTAAATAGAGAACAAATGTCTGGGATGACAAATGTTCACGGTACCGATTTTTCCGGGAATGCATAAAAAACACAACCTTTCCTCTACATAAGTTTGTTTTTTGTTGTTGCGAAAACAAATTCCTTTACTTTTTTCGGTGTTCTTAATTTCCTAGCATTTGAAGCAACAAGGTCCATTAATGAATACTAAAAAGACGCTAAAGCTTAAAGGGGCCTTTTAACGTTTTGGTAATTTGACAAAATTAACAAAAATTGTTTCAGATTCGCAAATTTTCGTTGTAGGTATGATATTTGTGAGGAAACAGTAATGCTGAACATTTACCATGCGCTAAAATATCCATTATACGCATCTTTTTGGCGATTAAAAAAACCCAGAAAATTATAAAGCTTTGCAACGCGAAACGGTGGAATAATTTGGAGAGTTCTGTTGTTGTCGTTAAATTGTGTGATATTACGAGGATTGCTTATATTAAGGATAAAATTCATCACTTATTGTATGAGCACGAACGGCCGAGTGGTCTCATTGATAGACGTTAACTCCAGGGGTCAGTGGTTCGAGCCCAGTTGAGGGTTACTTTTTTTCTTTCTTTAATTTTATTCTTGTTGGTTTTTCTTGAGCTTTTTAGATCTAATGTTTACATTTATCAATATAAAGCATTAAATGACAAGTTTTAATACTTGCGAAAATCTGTGAAATGGCCCCTTTAAGACTTTTTGGTTTAGATAGTACCGTTGGACAAAATCCACTCCTATCCTTTTCATCAATACAAGGGCATTTGTATTAGTACCGCAAATGGAGCGTCTAAAAAAACGTTAATTTAAGTCAGAATTAAGATAAAAAACTATTCAAACTTGAACTTATTCAATTAAAAATTTGTATATACATATTGCGCAATCAGAGATGCTGGTTGAATCTCTACAAACTTACATTTACATTAACACCGTATGTTGGCTACAATCAACTTCAAATTACTTTAAAATGAACTTCTTATTTACTGGTTGATATCAGTTTTACTTATTGTGTAGTTATGTTGTTTTTTAATTCTGGGATTATTGTTGTGTGTTTTTTGTTAGCCTCTTTTAAAAGCGCTAATTATGTGTATTAGCAGTTCAAATGTGGTCATCCAAGTTTAAATTATTTTATGTTTATTGTTAATTATATGGTGTAAAAGTCATGGGCATAAACAATGTTTTCTGTGCTGAGTTTCTGTACTTACATAGTATACTATATGAAGTATCAGGTATTAGTAAATCATATAACTCGTTAAACTCTTAAAGGGACTGTCAACCGCGATTGACGAAAAAAGAAAAGTTTTAAAATACCGTATTTTTTTTACAATTATTAGTTTACATTGATTAAATTATCACGACTGGTTTATTACATTATTTGAAAAAAGTTCATATTTTCAGTATATTCGGTAATAAATTTTTGTGAAATCGAAAGTACATCGCGAAAATAGGTGACATAACGATATACACACTATAAATAACGCAAGTAGATTGATCATTATATATATAAAATATATACAATTCACTACGCATGCACAATTTGCATTCCCGGGTTTACCACGTGATGATGATGATGACCCATCTACGTGCGTTATTTATAGTTAACTGGTAGTTACCTGGTAGACATACCCAGTACAATTTATTACCGAATATACTGAAAATGTGAAAACCTAACAACTTTTTTCAAGTTATGTAATATACCAGTCGTGATATTTTAATCAATATAAAGTAGTGTGACGTCATCAAATGGGTCGAAGAATAGACAGGGGGTTTCCAATTTTCGGTGCGCGTAATGTGACGTCATTAAATGGGTCGAAGAAAGTAGTCGGGCTAGTATGATAATACGGAATTGGAAACAGCGAGTAGCGTAATACGGGATTTTTTTATTTCAACGATTGATACAACCCGTATTTTGTTAAAAGCGTTAAACTGGTATATACTAAAAAATATATATGATACGTCGTTTCGAAGAAAGATCAAGTTACATACACACGAAATGAACATGTTTTCGTGTTTTCGTTAGAATGTGAATACATAATGACCACATAATGTCAGGCATAGTTAAATAATGCAGCAAGTATTACATTATTCTTAACCAAATTCCTTAAGTAAAAAATATAATAATTTCAAACCACATATATAAGATTTTTTTTATACATTCGAAACTTGAATATTTTTTTATAGGAAAATACATTAATGTGACGTAAAAACACATAATCGCATGCATACAACGTCATGGTTTAATGTTAGTTTCATTTGTAGTTAAATATTTTTTTAAATATGTGATTTGGAAATGCTGATTACTTATGATTTGTCGTTCCAGTCGTCGCAAGGAATTGCTTGTCTTCTTTAGAAACGGCGGGATGCACGACGTCTTCGCTATCCGGCGTTCCCGAAGAAACCTGCTACTGCAAAGAGGATCTCTGTAACGCCGGAAAAGCTGCGAGCAAAAATGGTGCAAGCGTTCCCGTGGCAGCGGCTGTTACACTCGCCGCGTTTACCCTCGTTGCTAAGTTGTTCATGTAAAAATGGCTATAAGTTCCTCACTGGTCATCTTCTCACATACTATTTTAAATCACAATAATGTAGATCGAAATTTATAAACTTGATTTTAATATTTGAAATGCACATGTATATGGTTTGTACGTTTCCGACAATATTATTGTATTTACTGGTGATCTAACATTCCGTTCAGTTTGTTCTTATAGTATTTTTGTCTGAAATCAAATAGGAATGTTTTTATCAACAACAAAATATTTATTTTATCATGATATTTCATTTATATTTGAAAATATCGTGTTTTTTCTTATTCAATATAAGACATATAATGTATACATGCATATGATCACAAAACAAAATGAAATCATAAAGCAGCAATAATGTTCAAACATGTTATACCAGATATGCATATATGTACTTTTTTGACCTTGTGGTTTCCTTAAGATTATTTCTTTTTCAATCTGAATTTTTAGTTTTAAATAATTGATAAAACAGTTCATTGTAGGTGTTTGTTTTCTATATTTCATGCTGAATATGAAATATTTCATTAATATTATAATGTAATTCACAGCGTTATTAACCTCTGGTATTTTGAAGGTATTTACTCCTAGACTGATGCATAAGAGAGATAGTTTAATATTTAATTGTTGTTTCTCTAAAAAGGTTGTCAATTGATTCCATAGAGTTTGAATATGTTTACACTCACAGAAAAGGCGTTCTATTGTTTCAATATGTTCACTACACATATCACATAGATTTGTGTTGGATAGTTTGCACTTAAAAAGATATTTATTTGTAGCTATGATTCTCTGGATGTATTTATATTGAAAATTTCTCGGTGTGCTATCAGTAGTTGATTTATATGGTATGATAAATATTTGTTTCCAATTTAGTTATTTTTCTCCAAGAAGGTTTTGCCATTTAGTTTTAGCTTTAAAGGTTTCGGCAGGGTTTTTAATTTGATGTGTGTAAAATATTTTGTTCGTTTTGTTTTGTTTTGCAATTATGTTCTCTACGAATATTTTTTGAGTGCATGGTGTGTTATTTGTATTGGTTAATATCGTTTCTTGATAAAATTTTGTTGAAGCTGCTGCTTCCAAATAAAACATGATGGAACGAATACGTGTCTTTGAATATGTTTTACAATAAAGCCAATGGACGTACCGACTTAAATACCGTTGATTGATTTAAATCAATGAGCAAAGTTTTCCTATTCTACTTTTAATAACACTGGCTACCCACGTTCATTACAATTTGGAATGAGGGTGTTGTGTCCCATGTTTTGCAAAAGCTGACAGCGGCGCCATGCGCTTTAAAAGGTCAAAACGATATACGTAGAAAACAAAGCTTTGAACGGTCGAATCGATATATACAGAAAACAACGCTTTGAACGGTCGAAATGATCCACGTAGAAAACAGCGCGTTCAATGGTCGAAACGATACACGTTGAAAACAGCGCTTTTAGCGGTCGAAATGATAAACGTAGAAAACAGCGCTTTGAGCGGTCGAAATGATAAACGTAGAAAACAGCGCTTTGAACGGTCCAAACAAAAAAACGTAGAAAACTGCGCTTTGAACGATCGATATCATATACGTCGAAAACAGCGCTTTGAAAGGTCGAACCGATTTACGTAGAAAACAGCGCTTTGAACGGTCGAACCGATATACGTAGAAAACAGCGCTCTGAGCGGACGAAACGATCAACGTAGAAAACAGCGCTTTTAACGGCCGATACCATATACGTAGAAAACAACGCTTTGATCGGTCGAAACGATAAACGTAGAAAACAGCTTTTTGAACGGTCGAAACGATATACGTAAAAACAGCGCTTTGAACGATCGAAATCAGTTAAATCGAAAAAATTGCTTTGAACGGTCGAAACCATATACGAAGAAAACGGCGCTTTGCACAGTCAAAACGATATACGTAGAAAACAGCGCTTTGAACGGTCGAAACGATATACGTTGAAAACAGCGCTTTGAGCGGTCGAAACGATATACGTACAAAACAGCGCTTTGAACGGTCGAAACGATACACGTAAAAAACAGCGCTTTGAACGGTCGAAACGATGATTGTAGAAAACAGCGCTCTGAGCGGTCGAAACGATATGCGTCGAAATTTCACCATCAACTATTGTTTTGGCCAATGTGTGTTAAGGTATTAAACGGGTAATATTATAATGTTGTTAATTAGTTGTATTCATATTGGATTTGTTATTGAGCTGGAGAGAGCCGTATTGTCCTTCGGCCTGCGGCCTCAGGCCAATACGGCTCTCTCCAGCTCAATAACAAAGCCAATATAAATTTAACTAATTAATGACAATTTTATTAATTAACTTTATAATATTATTCAGCAAGAAAAGCTTGAATTTCACTTTCGAATTACAGGTTTTACAGGCTGATGTGTGTTATATTATTGATTCATCTGCGTTGCCGGAAAGACAATTAATTTGCTATTTTCAAATGCATCGCAATCGTGCTGAATTTATTCCGCATGCGAAACTGTCAACTATATGGATACCTTCAGCGTTATTATGTGGATTTTTTTTTAAGTTAACGATACGTTTTATGAGCACGATGTTTTATCAATTGAAGGCAATAATTGATAACTGTGAAAATGTCTGTAGCCAAAAAAGGTATGAAACAACTAATTGTTGTCGCAAGCCTTTCGGTAAACTGCAATATTATATTTTTAAAGATTTAAACTTTTGCTCCAAAACTAAGCATACAACCTAAATGGCGTCCAAAATCGTCGAAATTTTAGATTCTCATATAAGGCCGAGCTTTTCCTGGTTTCTGATTGGCTGAATCTCGTATTGGCCGACCTTTTCCCGTATTGGCCGTGTTTTCCATATTGGCCGCCTTTTTCTCGTATAAGGTTCGAGCTTTATTGGCGAGGCTCAACTTGTATGAGGCTAAAAATCGAACACATTCTCGTCTTATATTATAAATTTAATTAATTAAGAGTGATATTGACTTCTTTTGTATGAAATCAATAAACAACATGACTGTATTATTTATTTCATATATATTTCAATTTATCACTGAACAGTAAAAATACTATGTGCTCTGGCACCGTGAAGTAAAATATGGGTGCCTAATAATTTACATATAATCAATGTACACACACACACACACGCGCACGCACGAACGCGCGCACACACACACACACACATTGGCATAAAAGGAAATTAATAAGAATGACCCCAAATGTTGGATGTAGTCTCTAGTTAATACTGCCTTATGCTAATTAAAAAGTCCTCGTATCCTTTCATTCGATTTTATTCTAATGTAAAAGTAAATAAATTAGTTTTATGACGAGTTGACTGAAAATGGTTATTTTTGAGTGACAACGGTGCGATTCGATGTATTTTATGTCTTTGAAGATTGACTGTAATTCAGTTTAAAACCACCACCAATGACAGTACAACGATCTTGGACGCATTTTCAGTTAGCAATTCGCAAACTTCCGTACGTTTCAACATTGCACTTCCTTTGTATGGTGATGCTGTTTGAAACTTGCAGTATAGCACAGAAAAACACGACAACTGCTTTGATATGTTTAATGCTTTTCTGTAATTTTTACTTTATCTCTAAAAAGCCGATTCTCTGCACCGTACTTTTCACATACTGTAAAACGTGTTTTCTGGATTGTAGTCTCTAATATATAGATTGGTTTACTGCATTATAGTCTGAAAAGCTGTACAATGAAATGGAAGGCTGTACTGTAGTCTGCTTATCCTAACAATGAAATTGAGGGCTGTACTGTAGACTGGTTTGTTGTATTGTAGTCTGCAAATCTAAAGACAGAAATTAAAGGCTGTTTAAAAGCCCGCAAATCCATAAAACTAAATGGAAGGCTTTATAGTTGTCTGTGATTCCAATGACTGGTTGGCTATATTGTAGTCTGCATATTCATAGACCAGTTTGCTGTGTTGTTGACTGAATTGGCATTGGTCAAACTCTCAAACAAAAAGGTTTCATATACGCGGTAGGTCAGATAAAGCCAGGGACCCAATCGATTTCGCCGCGGAATACTTGATATTGACTTTATTTTTAGTTGTGACTATTGTGTTATTTAACTTGCGAAAAATTTACTTGAGTAGTGGGGGTCTTATATCTAAGACGTGCCAACGTTTATGTAACTCGCTGTAATAAAACAACCTATCAAGACTTTGGTGCGATTTTGTAGTGTGCGATTGTGTAAACAGGCTTTATTACAGGAAACAGAAATGTTTGTTTTGCAATTATCAATTGTTTCCAGAAAATGTTCTTTTTTTAACACTCGACCAGTTAGTTAACGTTGTATTTGATCGACAAGAATCTGAACTTATTTACTTCATCAACGATGACCACCAGCTCAGACAAATGTTAATAAAAGGCATTTTTAGAATAATTTAAATTACGTAGGAACACATAAAAAGCTGTTTTTTTATATTTTTTTGAAGTATTTAATTTATTCAGCTTCAATCGTAAAACAATCCACACAAAATTACATAAGAAACATAATTCTTGACATAAGCATAAATGAAAAGCTGTAAACAAACACTCTATCCTAAATAATGTCCTCATTCACGAATTCAGTTGGCCATTTAATAAATCAGAGACGCAGATACCGACGTATCTGTTTAAATATAAGACGGGCAACGCACTGATTTATGTGCTTTGTACCAGAGTGGCATTAAGCCTGAGAGCGCATGCGCATAGGGTGTTGTATAAAATTGAGCGGTCCCAGAAACTCGCACAACGCCCCTGCCATTATTATCTATGTATTTTTGAAACCCTGATTTTGCAAGTCGGAACCAAGTCCATGATGATGTTTGTCGTTGCTGTTCTCGCTGCAGTGTACCTGGTTGGTTAATTATCTCGTTCGTTTACTTTCATACATATCTTTTATATGTCACTTTTTCAAATTAAGTTTCTGTTTTTTCAACCTGTTATATATACCGTCATCAAATATTATATTAAATAAGTAATGCATTTATATTACAAATGCTCACTGTTACGCGTACTATTATTGTTGAAACAACTCGATACATGTAGTGAAGAATATTGTATCAGGTTTCAGCATTATGTGTATGTTACGATTGCACAGGCTGGTCTGGAGCTACGCTGGCTGCATACAGCCCATTTTCGCATGAAGCGGCTCATATGTCAATAATTAGAAGATCATATAAAAACCTCAAAAAGCTAAACAAAACACAACTTATATGTGTTTACAATTGTTTCTGTTAAGCAACTAACTACACAATCAAACAAAAAGCAATATAATAATGTAATCATTCAAATCAAACAAGGACATTTCACACATTTCCCGAATCCTCTTAAAAGCCTCTAGTAAAACTTTGTAGAATTGCTTCATCATTTTCAGTCATTTCGCGAAATTCCTGAGAAAATAAGGCATTTCGTGAAGTCCCTAGTGAAACAGTCATTTCACGAAAATCCTGAATCGATTAGGAATTTTAATGCGATTCCTTAAAAATTTGGATTTTTGTGAAAACACTGAATCATGTAGGGACTTCACGAAAATCTTGATGTTATCAGGAATTTCACGAAATGATTAAAAATGTGGTCAAAAATTTCACAAAAAGACTAAAAATGTGGTCAGAAATTTCACAAAGACTAAAAATGTGGTCAGAAATTTAACAAAATTACTTAAATGACTTACAAGTAAGACTACCATGGAATCTGCTATAACAAAGTCTATTGGTAATAGCAGTGATATATGGCAATGGCTGGTTGGTAATAGCAGTGATATGGGGCAGTGGCTGGTTGGTTATAGCAGTAATTTGTGGCAGTGGCTGGTTGGTAATAGCAGTGATATGTGGCATTTGCATGTTGGTAATAGCAGTGATATGTGGCAGTGGCATGTTGGTAATAGCAGTGATATGTAGCAGTGGCATGTTTGTAATAACAGTGATATGTGGCAGTGTCATGTTGGTAATATCAGTGATATGAGGCAGTGGCTGGTTGGTAATAGCAGTGATGTTAAAATCTTGATGTTATCAGGATTTTCACGAAATGATTAAAAATGTGGTCAAAAATTTCACAAAAAGACTAAAAATGTGGTCAGAAATTTCACAAAAAGACTAAAAATGTGGTCAGCAATTTAACAAAATTACTGAAAAATGTGGTCAGGCATTTCACGAAATTACTTTAATGACTTACAAGTAAGACTACTATGGCATCTGCTATAACAAAGTCTATTGGCTTTAAAACATTTGCATCTTTAAGTCTGGCACTGTCTCTTCACAAGGCTACAGTCGCAATAAATAAATCCTTGACCACCAGAATCTGTCTTCCTGACTGCTTGATGAAGTGACATAGGTTTTTATGTGTCTATATCCTATTCGCTAAGCAGGCGTTGCGGCAGTGGTCAAATTGGTTCCTGGAATATCTTGTACTTTAAACACCTGACGTCATGGCAATAAACTGTTCTATGTGTTCGGACTCTTTAATTTTTCGGACAACCCCTTATTTGGCCAAAATAATTATTGTTTGTGACCCTTAATTTTCGGACTGTCGCGCTCTTGTCTATCTTTAATGACTCTAAATTCTGAACAGTATATTTTACGGCAATATTTTAACAGATTTCGGGGCTGTGTTCGCTTATCTTGTAACACTTCGATAACGGATTTTCACAAACGGACTAAGGTCATTAAACCTGTGAGAAGCATGCCTGAGGGCTATTCACCATTACATTTTCGTAATCGGGTTAATAACCATGTATACCGGTAAAAACAATCTTCACCCAACAGAATTTTAAATGATAATTTCATATTAAGAAAGCAGTATGTTTAATATTTCTACTTTCTTATTCTGTATTATTTGAGACAAGAGTAAGCAAAGCTGTGAAGTTGCATTTATTTCAAAGTAGAAACATTATTGTGCAATATTGATTAATTGATTTTATATCAATATATTTATACTTTTCGGACATTAAATTTGTGTCCCTAAATTTTAGGACACCTGTATTTTTTAATATTTTACGTATCTACATTTTTGGAAACGAAAAAAAGAAAAAAAGAATAAGAGTCCGAACACTAATAGTAATTACGGTATGTAACTGTCATTTTCATCCCGGTCACCAATAACACCAACAATGTTTCTATAATCACCTTTGTCTATGTCAACTACAGGTATCGAAAGCGCATAGTGATCCCCAATTTCACGTTCGTTTTGCTCAAGCCAGGATTGACCATTATTTTGGCTTGTTAACGTCGTTCTCTGATGGCATGATGTCGTTGATTTTGTAAAGTATTTGGCAATGGCTGGTTGGTAGTAGCAGTGATACGATGCAGTGACTGGTTGGTAATAGCAGTGATATGTGGCAGTGGCTGGTTGGTTAGAGCAGTGATTTGTGGCAGTGGTTGGTTGGTAAAAGCAGTGATATGTTGCAGTGGCTGGCTGGTAATAGCAGTGATATGAGGCAATGGCTGGTTGGTAATAGCAGTGCTATGCGGCAGTTGCATGTTGGTAATAACAGTGATATGTGGCAGTGGCATGTTGTTAATAGCAGTGATATGTTGCAGGGGCACGTTGGTAATAGCAGTGATATGTGGCAGTGGCTGGTTGGTAATAGCAGTGATATATGGCAGTGGCTGGTTGATAATAGCAGTGATATGTGGCAGTTGCTGGTTGGTTATAGCAGTGATTTGTGGCAGTGGCTGGTTGGTTATAGCAGTGATATGTGGCAGTGGCATGTTGGTAATAGCAGTAATATATGGCAGTGGCTGGTTGGTAATAGCAGTTATATGTGGCAGAGGCTGGTTTGTAATAGCAGTAATATGTGACAGTGGCTAGTTGGTAATAGCAGTGATATATGGCAGTGGCTCGTTGGTAATAACAGTGATATATGGCAGTGGCTGGTTGGTAATAGCAGTGATATGAGGCAGTGGCTGGTTGGTTATAGCAGTGATATGTGACAGTGGCATGTTGGTAATAGCAGTGATATATGGCTATGGCTGGTTGGTAATAGCAGTGATATGGGGCAGAGGCTGGTTGGTTATAGCAGTGATTTGTGGCAGTTGGTGGTTGGTAATAGCAGTGATATATGACAGTGGGTGGTTGGTAATAGCAGTGATATATGACAGTGGCTGGTTGGTAATAGCAGTGATATGTGGCAGTGGCATGTTGGTAATAGCAGTGATATGTGGCAGTGGCATGTTGGTAATAGCAGTGATATGTGACAGTGGCATGTTGGTAATAGCAGTGATATATGGCAGTGGCTGGTTGGTAATAGCAGTGATTTGTGGCAGTGGCATGTTGATATAGCAGTGATATGTGGCAGTGGCTGGTTGGTAATATAAGTGATATATGGCAGTGGCGTGTTGGTAATAGCAGTGATATATGGCAGTGGCTTGTTGGTAATAGCAGTGATATGTGACAGTGTCGTGTTTATAATAGCAGTGATATGTGGCAGTGGCTGATTTATAATAGTAGTGATATGTGGAAGTGGCTGGTTGATAATAGCAGTGATATGTGGCAGTGGCTGGTTGGTAATATAAGTGATATATGGCAGTGGCTTGTTGGTAATAGCAGTGATATATGGCAGTGGCTTGTTGGTAATAGCAGTGATATGTGACAGTGTCTTGTTTATAATAGCAGTGATATGTGGCAGTGGCTGATTTATAATAGTAGTGATATGTGGAAGTGGCTGGTTGATAATAGCAGTGATATGTGGCAGTGGCTGGTTGATAATAGCAGTGATATGTGGCAGTGGCTGGTTAAAAATAGCAGTTATATGTGGCAGTGGCTGGTTGGTAATAGAAGCAGTGATATGTAACAGTGTCTGGTTGATAATAGCAGTGATATGTGGCAGTTACTGGTTGGTAATAGCAGTGATTAGTGACAGTGTCTGGTTGATTATAGCAGTGCTATGTGGCAGTTGCCGGTTGATAATAGCAGTGATATGCGACAGTGGCTGATTGATAATAGCAGTGATATGCGACAGTGGCTGGTTGATAATAGCAGCGATATGTGGCAGTTGCTGGTTGATAATAGCAGTGATATGTGGTAGTGGCTGTTTGAGAATAGCAGTGATATATGACAGTGGATGGTTGATATTAACAGTGATATGTGGCAGTGTCATGTTGGTAATAGCAGTGATATGTGACAGTGGCATGTTGGTAATACAGCAGTGATATGTGGCAGTGGCTGGTTGGTAATAGCAGTGATATGTGACAGTGCCTAGTTGATAATAGCAGTGATATGTGGAAGTGGCTGGTTGATAATAGCAGTGATATGTGGCAGTGGTTGGTTGGTAATAGCAGTGATATGTGACAGTGGCTGGTTGATAATAGCAGTGATATGTGGCAGTGGCTGGTTGATAATAGCAGCGATATGTGACAGTGGCTGGTTGATAATAGCAGCGATATGTGACAGTGGCTGGTTGATAATAGCAGTGATATGTGACAGTGGCTGGTTGATAATAGCAGTGATATGTGACAGTGGCTGGTTGATAATAGCAGTGATATGTGACAGTGGCTGGTTGATAATAGCAGTGATATGTGACAGTGGCTGGTTGATAATAGCAGTGATATGTGACAGTGGCTGGTTGATAATAGCAGTGATATGTGACAGTGGCTGGTTGATAATAGCAGTGATATGTGACAGTGGCTGGTTGATAATAGCAGTGATATGTGACAGTGGCTGGTTGATAATAGCAGTGATATGTGACAGTGGCTGGTTGATAATAGCAGTGATATGTGACAGTGGCTGGTTGATAATAGCAGTGATATGTGGCAGTGGCTGGTTGATAATAGCAGCGATATGTGACAGTGGCTGGTTGATAATAGCAGCGATATGTGACAGTGGTTGGTTGATAATAGCAGTGATATGTGACAGTGGCTGGTTGATAATAGCAGTGATATGTGACAGTGGCTGGTTGATAATAGCAGTGATATGTGACAGTGGCTGGTTGATAATAGCAGTGATATGTGACAGTGGCTGGTTGATAATAGCAGTGATATGTGACAGTGGCTGGTTGATAATAGCAGTGATATGTGACAGTGGCTGGTTGATAATAGCAGTGATATGTGACAGTGGCTGGTTGATAATAGCAGTGATATGTGACAGTGGCTGGTTGATAATAGCAGTGATATGTGACAGTGGCTGGTTGATAATAGCAGTGATATGTGACAGTGGCTGGTTGATAATAGCAGTGATATGTGACAGTGGCTGGTTGATAATAGCAGTGATATGTGACAGTGGCTGGTTGATAATAGCAGTGATATGTGGCAGTTGCATGTTGGCAATAGCAGTGATATGTGGCAGTGGATGGTTGATAATAGCAGCGATATGTGACAGTGGCTGGTTGATAATAGCAGCGATATGTGACAGTGGTTGGTTGATAATAGCAGTGATATGTGACAGTGGCTGGTTAATAATAGCAGTGATATGTGACAGTGGCTGGTTGATAATAGCAGTGATATGTGGCAGTGGCTGGTTGATAATAGCAGCGATATGTGACAGTGGCTGGTTGATAATAGCAGCGATATGTGACAGTGGTTGGTTGATAATAGCAGTGATATGTGACAGTGGCTGGTTAATAATAGCAGCGATATGTGACAGTGGCTGGTTGATAATAGCAGTGATATGTGGCAGTGGTTGGTTGGTAATAGCAGTGATATGTGACAGTGGCTGGTTGGTTATAGCAGTGATATGTGGCAGTGGCTGGTTGATAATAGCAGTGATATGTGACAGTGATTGGTTGATTATAGCAGTGATATGTGGCAGTGGCTGGTTGGTAATAGAAGTGATATGTGACAGTGGCTGGTTGATAATAGCAGTTATATGTGGCAGTAGCTGGTTGACCTGTATACCTGTAAAATAAACAATGGTTTCATCTAACAGCATTTGAAATGGTATCGTATTCAGGAAGCAGTATGGTTGTTTAGTATGACGTTTGTATATACCATTTCAGGTTAGAGATTGCACATAAGTGAAGTTGTACTTTATTTTAAGCAGGGAAAGGAGAGTACAACACAATAAAATTATTGCACATTTATTAGTTTGTTTTATTTCATTATAATAATTGACAAACAACCATAACATGTATGTCTCTAAATTGTCGGACACTCGTAATTTTTGAATATTTTTCGTATCTTAATTTTCGGACACGAACAAAATTAATTAATTTTAAGTGTTCGAAAACTTAGATTAATTACGGTATACTCATTTTGATTTATTCCACGTTATTTTACATTAATCAATAAATGCGTTTATAATTAACGGAAGAGTGTAGTTCGACAACGGACAACTTAAATTTCCTAAATGGTTGACAATGGACAAGTTTAGTTTTTTTTAGATTTCGCCACCCCTGAACGGGTACCCTATAGAGAATTTAGCAAATACAAGATACAACAAGAAACAAATGAAGATCTTTGATGCGCTTGCAAATGCTGCCTTTCAGTTAACTTGTTCTTCGGAAACATCACTTACGATCAATGAACATTAATTAAGGAAATATTTAACTTAACAACAGCTACAACTCAAACTTTTATTAACAAACAAGTGTCAATTACTTATGTAACATAATCATCGTATTCTAACCTTTTCCTCATTTTAAGTATGAAATAAAATAATAAGTAATTAAATATAAAATGATCGCTGTTTAAATTAAGAAGCTCGTTTTGTATTATCGGGCTGTTTCAACTTAGATGAATTAAACAAGGTGAATTAAACGATTGATAGCGAATTCTAAACATAATACTACCTAAAATTGTCTACTGTCTCTGTTCCGTAAAATGAACGTTCTGAGGATTAAATAAAACTCGTGTAAGGAGATTTGCAAGCTCGTGTAGTGAATATTTCATTGACCAATTATCATTGCGAAATGTTATATCTCCATTTTTGATGGCTAATATATCCATACAGCGTCAAATGTGTATATTAATTGTGTTTAATGATAATAATAAGTCTGCTTCAGGGATCTTTATCATGAGTATCAATAGTACTTCGTCTGAACATTGTACATACATAGTATCATGTAAAACGTTCCTGTGACCCAGAGTTTTGACATACTAGTATTGATCTCAAAATCCATAGGCGTCCCTCTCTCATCTCAGGTAACCGTCACATAAATTTGCATTACTGAAGGTCAAAGCGTTCTTCGGGTATCTCTAGGAAGCAAAAAGTCAGCAAATAACATTGATATAGAATATTTTGCTGTGTCCAGTCATTCGATTATGCTGAGTAAGTAAACAAACTTTATTTCGTCATGTTCTCATGGGGACCCCAAGGTTGCGGGGTTCATAGGCAGTTGCCTGCTCTGCCTAATGGACTGGATTGGAGCCAGTGAGCCATTCCCTCCTGGCAATCTTTGGAGCTTCGCATTTGTTGCCGGGAGATAGCCATTCCCCATCGCCTTATCAATCCGTATTACTACGCAACTTCCATATAATGTAAATGACAAAGTGCCTTGGACCTCAATGTCTTTGTTAATTGTCAACAATGACTGTAAAAAAATTACATTGGTAGGAAAGATTTCATTGGCAAAACACTTCCGATGTTGATGTGAAAATGCGAACATAAATGTTCAAATCGAATTTTAACGAGTATCATTACTCAAATATAATTAAGTTTCTTGTAAAGAGGGGGCAATCACGTGAAAGTCAAGATGGCGACGACCATGCCGAGACTGTTATTTTTCGCGGTTTTATACCCTTTTTAATTTTGTTTAATTTTAAATGACGCTCACTTTCCAGCCATATCAGTAATATCAGTGATTTCGTATTTAAATTCGCTTTATATCTTGACTTTACTGCCTGATATGGCTGGAAAGTGAGCGGCATTTATACAATAAATACAAGTAATAAAGGGTATACAACGGCGAAAAAAACCTGCCTCGGCATTGAACGTCGCCATCTTGACTATCACGTGATAACCCCCTATGTTGTAAAAGAGCATTTGACATACTTACGTATTTGTGTTGCAATCTTGATCTGGAAAACTGAGATCGTCAAGCATCATGAGCAGTTCAGTGATAAACTGGTAAGGCCCTTTTGTTTCTGGTATTTTCTGCCTTGGTTTAGCACCATGTTGTGGCTGAACAATAACAAGCTTTTCTACTCATATAAAAGTGTGTTACATTCACCATTACATTTTATCATAACCTTCACATAATAAAAAAAAAATAAGATGCCTCACAATAGTTGTTTGAGGCTTACTACAAGTGACGGGTTTGTCATGAGACATATGTGACGGGTCCCTTATATAAACAGAATCAAATTCCCTCTTAAGATCTATAAATGCAATAATATTGTGCAGCCATCTAAAGATGTTTATGGTAAGAGTAGTCAGGATACTATTTAGAAAACTTGCAGAGGAGAGAGGTTTTCCAGGAGCCATATTGATAGGCATATTTTATTGGCATATTGATTGCACGTGTCCGCATATCTCTTTCCCAAAATTGTTGATGCAAATCTGACAACACAAACAGCACGGACTTTAATTACCAGTATACAACTTGTATTGTGCAAAATATTACCGTTTGCATTCGTAAAATCTACAGGAACGGATAAATGTGGCAAAGGGCCGTAATGGGTAAAGCTAAAATTCCCTCCTTAACCCTAAACTTCCTAATCCCTTAGTTTCAAAAAACATGTTTCAATGAAATGTCGTTCTGCCATGTTAAATTATTTTAGGATCAAAAGCATAAGAAAGTATCTTACAAGACAGTCCGCAGAAATTCTAATTGTTTCCCTTGTTCTATCACACCTTGACTATTGTAACGTAATTCTGTACGGTGTGGTAGAGTGCGAAATCAACAAAATGCAACGAATTCAGAATATGTGCGCCAAATTGGTTTTACAACGAAGCCAGATTGACAGTTCGAAGCAAGCGTTATATGAGTTGCACTGGTTGCCGATCAAAGCAAGGATAATCTTCAAACAACTTACATGCATCTACAAGTGCTCTTATGATGAGGCCCCGACTTACCTCACTGAACTTCTCATGAAACATATTCCAAACAGACAAGGTATGCGGTAATGCGGCTTTTACATGGCCCCATATGACGTTCCGTTCAATAAGCGAAAGACATTCAGTGACAGGAACTTCAGTACCGCTTGGCCAAGACTTTGGAATTCCTTGCCTCAAGATCTTAGACAATCGAATTCCTTAGAATATTTGAAGAAGAATTTTAAAACTTACCTTTTCCGAGATTTTTATGCACTTTTTATGAGATTATGTATTTCAATCGAATACCGCATATGGTTCAATGTTTTAAAAAACCCCGATTTTATCTCTTTTACCAGGCTTATCATTGGTTTATTATTTATATATTGTTTAACTTGTTTTATTTTAAGCTTATTGTAAAACGCCATTGAATATGTATTTTCATAGTAATTGATGTTTAAGCAAATAAATAAGTTTCATAAGTTTCATTAATGGTGATCTGTATATGTAAATTATTTAAGCTTTTAAAGTTTCAGCACAAACCGCAAGGCAGTAGCAGTTAAAAAGGAGTAAATTTAACAAGTGTTTAGGGGGTGTATCATTATACAAAAGTAGTGAAACAATTCACCTTTATCCTGCAAAAATTGGTCGTCGCCGAAATTGCTTAATATTCGATCGCAAACACGCGAATGTTCTTCGGCTATAAAATCATACAAACGTTTTATTCATCAACTTGCACAACTTGTATATTCTACAAATGGAAGTTACCGACATATGCTTTCTTGTAAGATCAACAGTAACGATTCTTTTAGACCTATTCTAGAACATTGTTTCTGTTAAAATTCCTTGAAAGTTTAAGCTGAATGTACACACAAATTAAAGAGGGGTGGAGGACACACAATTACGGGGAATTTCCCGTCACTATTGTTTTATAAATATTTTAGATAATTTCCCCAGACATAATTCATTGAAAGTTTAAGCTGAATGTGCACAACAATTAACGAGGGACGAAGAACACGAAATAATGGGAAATGTGTCATCACTGTTCCCATGTTCGAACCGGTGTGGCAGACACCGGTCTCTTTTCTGCCGAGGTTTTATAATCCAGTTGCGATACCACCATGGCTTTTTCTCGAAATTTGCGGTTTCACATAGTCCAAATTTTGTAATACACAGCCGTTTGTTCAATGTAAACTTAAGCTTTCTTAAATCATCAGCATATATTGAAATCAAAATGTTGAGTAACGTTTAGGAAATATAACAGAGTATAAAACTCGAATAAAAGGCAAAGTCGTGCATATTTTGTTATCGAGTTTCCAAAAGGAGCAGCTACAGCTTATTTCTCACTTGCCACTTGTTGCCCATTTTGTGCGTTTTGATGTGCATGTCCGATTACAGAACGATTGTGTAAACTGAGTACACTTATAAGTGGCGTTGCCCACATAGACACTTTTCCAATAATAATGGTTTACAGCTGAGAAAACACGTTTCTATAAATGTCCCGTTCTCAATAATTTCGGATATTATAGGTACATTCAGCCAGGGTTTTAATCTTAAAATAAAATTGAACTGCGACGCAGTACGAAACACTTAAACCGTGTTTACACTCATGGTGCGGATATAAAGAAGTCCCATAAAATGTACTAACTAAAATGTAGAATATTTGTATTAATAACCATTAAAATAAAACATTTTAAATGCAATTGGATGGCTCATCTAAAACACAAATTATTTTAAAGCAGCTGTAATCAATACTGTGAATAATAACTTACATACCAGTTCTAGATGTTATAGCCTTCTGTTTACCTCCGTTGTTAACCTCAAAAGCAGGTGGGAATAGCACATGTACTCATGTCGTACGTATGTAAATATTTCGTAAACTGATCTATAAATAGAAACAGTAATTTGCAACGCGGGGTTCCTTCATTTCATGTATGAAGTATTATGGCGCAAGTATACGCCTTGAGTAGCCGAGACATTGTTTTATGTACTTCTATTTGCCTTGGTCGCCCGAATAAAGTGTGTTTTAGTAAACATTCACTCAATGTATTTATAATTTGTTGTTTGCTACTTATCCGCAAAGTCAGAAAAGCTAATCGTGATAGATTGAAATAAAAAATCACCATCACTGCACAATCTCAATTACAAAAATACGGACATATTGTTTTGACAGACTTAATAGTTTAAACATATAAAATCAAGGGAATAAACAAGTACAAACACGAGTGTATACTATTGTATGATATATCTATTCATTCATTGATTAACAACAAGTATTTAAATAAATACAAAACACAAACAAAATAAAACCAAACAATCAAGCGAATAAACGAATGAATAAGTAAATGAACACACGAACAAGCAAATAAATAAATCATTTAATCAACCAATACAGCACCATACAAACAGTCCAGCATTCTGACATATTTAACAACAAATCATTCGTTTCCTACCAAACATACAATAAGCAATTTCTGAAATTTATACTCTGACTAGCAGAAACAAAAATGTGTATTCAATTTACTAAATATCCCATCTGAAAGTAAAACACATGCTTTTATCTAGAAAACGATTGGCTTCATCCAAACATCTAATATATAATGGACTTGATAGTTCTCCTGATCACAGTCCTACACATGGCACAATTTCTGAGCGCCTTAGAGAAGACTTCAGAACCACAGCACAAGCGTCCCTATCCAAGCATATTTTACACATTATCTCTGATCGCAGTTTCTCATTTTCTGATGCCATTTTTTCGATATCTCTTTCATGAATGGTTACCTTTTCTGTCATGGATTTCATAACTTTTCGAACGCCTTGTATTATTATCTTATTTGGTGCTTCTATCCGCTCCTTCTCTTTTCACCGAAGGCCGCACTTTCTGAATCACTCACAGCGCCTGACGTATCTTCAATGTTTTGATTGTCTGCCATTTCGTTGTTTTAACTCAATTTTGTTTGATAAATAGGCACATTGTTCGTGTGTCCGCCATTGACAAAACACACGCTGGTGATAGTGCATTGTGAACATCACGAATACTTTCCCCAGTCTTTAGGTCTAAATGTCACATAACAACAGAAACAAATAACATCCGATCCTTTACCGTTGTAAAAGAACCCGTTCTGAGCTAAACGAATGAAGCTTACGCTTTGCTCAGGCGGGAACCTTTCGAACGACATCAGCCTTTCCCACTCAATATGCATATACTTACGTTCTGTGTTGTGTGTATTATCTTGAGTATCCATGCGAGATTCACAACCATGCACACTCGTATATTTGCGGTAGACTGCCCTCAGCTATTCCTTTTTAACGGGTGATCGCGTGGGTAAGTTTACGTTTACGTTGATTTTATAGCTCACGTTTCATAAGCATTGCGAAACACATGTATGTGCTCATGTTAAAGTAACGTGATATAAATCTATGAAGTTAACGTGTTTGATTCGTTCTGAATTCTATTATTGATGTGAAAACTATTTAACCAACTTAAAAACATATGACGTGCGACGTGACAAAAACCACCTTATGGTAAAAAAATTCGATTTTGAGTTTTATACTTTTTCGAGTAGTTCAATGATTTCTGATTACAACGGTATGTCTATTTTGTTAATGCGTTCAATATTGATATTGATATGAACTTTTATAAAATACGTTGTTAACGTATGTCATATTGGACATTTTTTTCGTAATTTAGATACTATTAAGAAACTTTAAAACACATATGTTATTTTGTATTTTGCTTCAGATGAGGAATGAAGTAATATGTGAATAAGCTTTAGCTTGTATATAAATAAGATGGTTTTTACTTGATAAACATGACCAACAGCACAGATAACCAAAAATAATATAAATAAAATAATGTTAACATCAATGTAACAGTAAAGACAATTCCAGAAATCGATAACTCCCGGATTACCCCCATGAATACTCGCGCGCGACGACTTACGGTACTGAAGAACAATACAGGGACCTAT
>VMBQ01009844.1:4695-21989 GCA_007657795.1 Dreissena rostriformis | reverse complement strand
AAAAGATTACCGGTTCTTTTAGCTAAAATGTTGTCTTAATATTTTAATAGTTGATGTATGTCACCAAAATAAACACATTTATAATATTTAAAAAGAAAAGTGAAAATGTATAAAAATTGTCAGTTACCGGTACATGACTTATTACATTCAGGCGACACATGTCTTGTTCAACTTCAAATTTATATAACATGTTTATAACAAATGTGCGTATTCGTCACTACTGTGACAAATTCAGGTTGCTATCTAATAGAATGTATACGGGCTGGTCATATGACACATTACAACACTTTTATAGTAATTATTGTTGCCTTCAAAATATCTTGCATTTCAGAACATTTATCAGGATTTCACAACTTTTGAAACGTTGTGTATACAGCTCCTGTAATACTTCACTTACCTCATCCTTGAATGTTATCAATCAATGCAAGGAAATTAATAAAGAAAAAAAACACAGCACATCTTTTATAGCTTTAATAGCGTCAATACCTGAATCTATACAACTTACTTTAATGATACAACATACAGTACTAACAAATTCAAATTAAGTCTACTGTTCTTCGTAGTAAACATATGTTCAATATTTCAAACTGACCATGCCGATGCTGTCTATACAGTGAGTCACACACATAGGCAAACAGTATTTTTTTTTACAATAAACAACATTTTTTTATATCCTTTCATTTGGCTTTGATCTTTTGAAAACCACTGGCTGAATAGACTTTTTATTTAGCTCCCAATTTTGTCAACCAGTCCACTGCCATCGACGCCATTGTAGAAAAAGAAGTTGTTATGGGGTGTATCTTTCTGTGAAACGGCCTGTAAAGTACCCATATACAAAGTACACATATTAAACAGAAAGTGGACATTAGTGGACAATCAAATGAAGACATTATGTCAACATGGAGTTTAAATATCACAAGCAACATGCCAACACCACGAAACCAGATTTTCAACATACATATAAAAGATATTAATTTAAATAATTATGCTATCATAAGCTAGGGCTGCATGAAAGGTATGTACACTCAAAATTTAAGCACAATACCACCATCTAAACTCCAGTAATAAAGCGGAAAACAATGAGTCCATTTTTAATAAATAGCTAGCTGACATTAAATTATTCAATAGCAATGTGCTTTTCTTTTCATCTTTATTACAAACTGAATATTGTAATTGAAATTCTTGCACATACTTTTATGATTTCTTGTCCAAGTATCCCGCCGACAATTGCACACACAGGACTTAACTCAGCAAAACATTTGCTGGAAAATGGTCAGCATGTTATCAATTAAAATTTTTATTAAAGAACTTTATACTCAAATATTATCTTAATATCATCACAGTTTTAACATTAAAAAGATATTATTACCAAACATATTAGATTTGTTTACGTGCTAGATTTCATTAAAACATCCAAAGTAAATCATGAACATATAATTCAACCAACCATATAAACCATGCAAAATACTGGATTAATTGGCAGTCAAAAATTCAGTCAGTCAAATTTACCTGGTAAACTCATCATCCATGAAGTCTGGCTCCAACCCACACTGTTTCAGAACCTCCTGTTTACAAGTGACCAGATGTGCTTTATCACTTTCTACAGAATCCACACACGGCCTGCGTCCCTGGGTCTCCATGAAATGGTTTATCACTGCAAAGAGTTAGTATAACCTTCACATGGATAAGCCTTGAAATGAGCTCTGAAGAGGTACAACATTTCAATGATATGGTTAACACTTTCCAAGCAATTCATTAAAATGTATCTAATATTCTGAACTGTGATTCTGAGCAACGTCTGAGTAAGTTTTGCACATTTATGTAATGGTTACACTGAAATAAGTTACTGCTGACTTAATATTGTAATTAATAGCAAGAAACGCTTTGGCTGCATTTAAATAAAAAACAAAGTCAGCAAGACATTTCCAGTTATACTGTGCATTCACCATTATGACATTTATATCTGTTTTAGCACACACATAAATACACACTCAGTAAGACTTGCTTATTTTAGTTGTCATAATATGTGTTTACGTTCTGATATATATTACAATTTTCTGAAGCACCATACCTTGTACGATAAAGTAAGTTGAAGGGGTCCTTTTCAGTTTCTTGGCATTGTCAGGAGTTGACCAGTCAACATCAAGGGCATCTTTCAACCTTCTGAACTCCACGGACTAAAATCAATAATGGAACTGCTGTCACTATCAGGTGACATATCAAACCCCACCCCATGCTTTTGTAATATGTCCCGAAGACAAAAATATGAATCTTTGGATGTGAATGAAACCAAATGAACTTTATTATTTCAGTCACAATGGCCAATTGGGAAAACTTATGAAAAACAATATTTCTAAGCTTAACAAAGGGAGATAAATCTGTCAACAGGGCAACTCTGCTATTTTTTGACAAAAACATTATATTTGGGTATACATTTTTCTTTATAAAAACAAAAACAAGCCAAATGAGAAGAAATTGTGCATAGTGAGGAAATTTTGTTTAAGAAAATTTTGAGCCAACTGCCAAAATACATGACATAGTAATATGGGCTGCTTGTTTCAACCAAATACCTTGAATAGTTATCATAATATTTGATTTCAAATTCTGTTTTAGATTTTCATTATAACAAAAGTAAATTAAATGTTATTTTAAAATACAATGATACTGTGTCAAATTCAAGAACCAGTTTATCCTTATAATCGCTATAGGGCTAAGCTATATATGTAAGTATTATTAAATATCAATTTTGGATACCGGTAAAAAGGCTTTTCATGGTTAGTGTTAACCCTGCCTATAACATACATTTTTCACGACAACAATCTCCTGTTCTTCTGTCTTAGCCTTTTTCTGTGCTGGTTCTCCATCTCCTGAGATACCAGTATTTGCTTTACTCACTGGTTTATGAATCTCCCTTCAAGAAACATTAACTCATTTTTTTACAGCAAACTTTGAAAATATCCAACATACAAGACGAAAATACGACTGATTACAAGCATGTGATGTCATTTATTTTATATTAACATTCAAAACTTTATACGAGAAAAAAGATAAAGGCACAACTAAGGGCATTTTGACTGATAACGATGAAGGAACCCTAAAAAAGTGTTGAAATATGCTTGAACAGGTTACCTAAAAGATTTGATTTTCAATAAACTGTCAAATCATTTTATTATATTGAGGAATCAGATACTTAACTTATTTAACTACATGTATATACCTATTATAAAATGTTAGAAAACAATAAATAAAAGAGGATCCTATCTCAAAAAAGATACAACCGGTTTGTCGTCAATTAGATACCAAGTTATCTGTGAAACAATAGTTGAATGCTCCTTTTGTATTTAGGCCCGGTTATGAACTATCAGAATTTTACATTCCTTACTTTAATAGAGAAATTACATGTGGCAGTTATTGTATTTATTTTTGTATTTGTATGGTTAGAAAAGAGAAAACAGATCCGTCTTTTTAATGAAACGGTTTATACCAGTAATTATTAAGGTTACTATTTGGTATTGTAACAATACCGGATGTTGGTATCCAACCCTAGTTAAATCACTTAATAACTGTAAAATTCAGAAGGCAAAGGTAACTATGTTTTGAATGACTGTTTCAAGTTCTTACTTACTCTGCATACTCATGGCAACCAAGGTCTGAGAACATGTATCCATAGTAACCAAACACGTCGCCAGAGAAAAACTTGATGTTGCTATCCGCACATATCTGATTAATTCTCATCTGCTCAGATGGTTTACAGCACAGGACACACACAACGTCAAAATTCGTGAAAAAATCGTCAGGCTTTTCTTCCACACTTTCAGTGTCAGCGGATACTTCTACCATTGGATTCAGTAACTGGGTTCTGGACCTTGCTGCTTCTGCTCGCTAGAACCAGAGAGAAATACCACAGCTTTAATATTTTTTTATAAGCAAACAGTCTTAAAAGCCACATTTACGCTCAAAATCAATGAATATTTCGTAAAATATTTCGTAAAAAAAGTTATCTCATAAAAAATCAGTGTTTCTTATAGCAATAGCCAAAATTTCAACGCCAGATGTGGTCTAGTAACATAGATTCAACAAGATACAAAATGCTAGTTTTTCTTTTTTTGTGGCACAATATTTTTCATTATAATTTCCAGCAACAATATCTATTCATACGACACACAAACACTAAAATGGTATCATGTTTAATCTATGTTACCAGACCACATCTAGCTTTGAAATTTTGGCTATTGCTTTAAGGAACACTGATTTTTATGTTTGAGGTAAATTTTATTTTACCAAATATTCGTTGATTCTGAGTGTTAATGGGTCTTTAAGAGCTTTTTCTAGTATCAAGGTCTGAACCACTTCCAAAACAGTCTTACATTGTGTAACCCTAAATTATTGATTCAGGATAATTGTTCCTTGAGTTCTAAAGTGAAACACAACATAAATTACAACTGGATACTGTAATCTACTCAGTTAAAAAATTAATTTGATGATGAGGAAAAAACCAAACTCTTGCACAATAATTATTTCAATGAGTAATTAGTAAAGAGTAAAATCTGATTATGATACACAAGAAAGATGAGTACAAATTGAATACGGTAAAGAACAATACACACATTTTTCCCAACATCATCTCTTGCTACCAGAAAATTAGATGTGGAATCTTCTTTCGTAACCTGAAAAGTGTAAACAAGTGTACAATGTCAAAAAGTATATATTTAACAGTCCAGAAAAACTATACGATATTCTGCAGTTTTTTTCTTTCTTATCCTATTTTAACATATACTTGTTAAATAATATATGCATGTTTCTCAAATTTTGCTATACAATATAATAATGTATTTTCCATTGAAATAAAATTTGACTACAATAACATCATATAATTATTTATAGGGTTTTCTTGCAAAGTCTTTGAAAACCTGTACCGGGGTATTAATAAATTGGTGATTTATATTCTCATGCATGATTCCATGACTTACATTGACTTACATTAAAATGCATAGTGAAACTTACTGGTATAAAATATTAATAGGATTGAATTGTTTTATAATAAACCAAATTCATTTCATAAATTGCAGTATTTCTGTACTGGGTTTACCGGTACATGTACATGTAAATTGACATGTCTGGCTCTGGGCTTTTTGACACTTATTTTAACGCTTTCAAATTTTTGTGACTTTTAGGTTCACTGGCAAAAATGAGTTACACTCACAATTAAGATTTTGAGATGATAAGTTATAATAAGTTCATTGTAAGAGCTATTGAAAGTCCCTAGAAGACACAAGGTAGACACAAGGTATGAATGTGAGTAAACAGATTGTATTGTTTGTTTAAATTCAAAATCTGATTGCAAAGTAATAAGATTTATTTAAAAAAACTACTAATTGTGTAGGTGTGTTCGTTCATTTCATATATTTTACACTCAACATCTTTTTTACCAGCAGCAGAAAAATATATTTGCAAGTTTGAAATAATTTAATTCCTGAACTTATCTTATGAAAAGTATGGATTCCACCACAGGTACTTGAATATTTTTTTTGGTCCTTATTTATATAATAAAAGAAAAGGTATCCAACGATGATTTCACAGGTGTATTTAATAACGCTATGCAACAGCATGAAAGATCTAATAATGCACTCAAATGTCATTGTGGTTGCCAGCAGGAAGCATCAATCTATGATTAAACACCGTTTATTTGATGAAAACATGTTAGGACCAAAAATTTTTTTCAAGTACCTGTGGTTTCCGCATTAATTGTATTTTTTTTATTAACTGAACAAACAACAAAAGGATTGAATATTTACCAGAGCATGGTCAAGCAGGGTGATGGACTTTATCCCTGCAAGCACTATGTTTTTGGCCACCTCTGCACCCAGACCTCTGACACCAACTAGCAGAACTTTAGCTGCACGCAACCTTCAAAAAAATTATACATTAAGTACTCACCAGTCACAAACAATTAGATTATTTTTTCCAATAATAATATATTACAGTTTTTTTTAGCCATTTTGAGAAAAGGAGTCTGGTCAAATTGGGATTTTTTAAATCGATAAAATTGTGAATTTGGGAATTTTTTATTGTCAAAATGGACTTAATTGTGATTTTTAATTTTATTATAAACAAATATTGACACATCAGACCTTTTCCTGGCCATTTGGGGAAAAAAATAACATTCACACTAAAAGTTCATAGACATTAGTTATATACTCAGTGCTTTCCACAGGATTTTTCCGGCGCCCCCGGGCTGATAGGGGTGGTTGGGGAGGGGTGTCCCCTCCCGACGTTGATTTTTTAAAAATATCATATAATAACTCATACATACTAATTTATCAAATTTCTATTCATTACCCGATAATCCTGTTTATTCCATTTTCAAAAGCACTTTCTGGTAAATAATAACGATAAAAGTTCTCAATAATTTCTGTAACACAAACGATGCCATTTTTCTTAAGTATCAAATACATTTAGGTGTAAGTGACTATTAATAGATTTGATGAAATTTTCCACTGAACATGCGTTAATCCCCTGAAGTTATGTGTGCAACGCTCAATACACCCACGCTTTCTATGCAAATTACGCAACTTTGTACATGCTGCATACTTTTCGCGCCGGTCAACAAGAAATAAATTTTCACGGTTATTTGAAGCAAGAATCTGTAAACGTCGAGTTAACAATTACCTTCGGAAGTGTGTTTCGGATTACAAACTTGTTGACATTAACTTTCTGGAGTGGGTTTTGGATTTCAAATTTAAATATGCTCATTTGAGATTTCAACAAAACATTAACAGTTGCGTAATGAATTCAACAATAATTTGTTAATACGCTTTACGAGCCGAGTAAATGTTTTGACAGTATTATGCATGAAATGCACAACTTCCACGAGGATTACCGCCGATTGCCATCAACTGTCTTCTGAGAAACTTACATGGCAATTACATGTACGCCACGAGTCGTCTGCATGATTTAACTGCAGGTAGTGCCTGCATAGGAGTGCGGCCGCTCATTCGAAGCGTGCGCTCTCATTTGCCAATATTGATTTTCCAATACAGCGACGCTCCGCCTTTAGGAGAATTTAGTTTGGTAAAGAGAAACATGACGTAATTGACAGACAGGGCCCTCAATCCATTTTAGGGGAAGGGGGTCGCTACCCATAGCAGGGGGAATTTTCGCGGCGTTTCCCTTTTGGGGGGANTATACCTTTCGGGGGGGGGGAATGAGGCCGAATTTCGGCCTCAGCTTTGACAGATTGAGGGCCCTGACAGAGGATCGTAAATCGGCTCTAAAAATTTTCTGCCGAGTAGATAACGCTTTGATCTTAAGAATGGGTAGTTGTAGTAGCTGAAAAATATACACTGATCAGAAAATTTTCAGGTGCCCCGCGGACTCTTATTTCGAAATTCAAGCGCCCAGGTGAGGGACCATTAAATGGCCTGTGGAAAACACTGATACTATGTTAGATGTTTATTAAATAAAATTGACTCAGGGCTCGACACTAACGGTGGTCCGTTGACCCGGGGTCAGTAAAAAATAGGGAGGACCAGTGAAACTAGAAATTTTGTTGATCCGTTGGACCAGTGAAAAATCCTGGCCAGCTTATTTTGAAATACTGGTGGAAAGCCGTTTTCATCAATAAAACAACTTTATATGTTCATAATAAACCGATAATTGCATAATTACTTTATGAGACGACTCGAGACCGGGATAAATATAGCAACATATTGGAACTTCCAATTTTTCTAGATGCCCGGATGACAAAAACCTGTTGTCGGATCAAAAAATCGATTTGCGATCCACAAATGTCTCCCGCAAATGTCTCCGGGACATGATGGATACACAAATGAACATAAAATTCAAAGCGTTCGGATCGAGAGATGAACAAAATGGGCCCCAGGGATTTTAATAGACGCAGAATCCTGCGTTTTGACGCGAGCAAATTAAAAATGACTCGTTTTTGACGCAACCCTTTTTTCTGCCGTGCGTCATTTTGACTCATCGAAAATTTGACCCGTGCGTCAGTTAGTTAACATCTCGAGTTCCATGGTAATAAATCCTGCTGTGCTAATAATTGAAATGATTGTTTCAGTATTTGAAACTCGGTCTAAAATCGAGGGAATACCCCTGGCGTTGTTTATCTTATCTCATCTCTTCCAATACACATGTCACCGTCTAAATAGTGCGTGTGCACTAACTGGGTAATTAGCAGCAGTGATTACGTGATAATTGATTGACCATCCGATAATTGCATGTTTTTTTGCAGACTTTGGAGACGGCACGGTTAAAGAAAGTCGGCAAAAGTAATTAAAGAAAAAACAAAATTGATCAAAGGTCTATTAATTACGATGATCCACTAGTAAGTCCAGCGAGTTTTGTCAGTTTGTTAATCCACCGATAATTACGAGTAACACCCATCTTATATAAACTGGAATCACAGTTCATTTTTTATACTAACAAGTCATAATACTACACATAAACATTGAGAAAACACATTTCCACGATAAGATATAAATTATCCGAGTAGAATTAAATTGCTACGTCATGACCTTCGACATTGTAAATGTCGGACGTAACATTCAACCCGCGTTCAATTAGATCTAAAAGCTGGCGATTCAAATTGCAAGTAATGGTGAGTCAATAATGGAGAAAGCATTAACTGGATTTAACAAACATTTGATAAGGATTGTTAAACCAGATAACAACAAGAAAAATTTGGATTATTAAAGTAAAACTACTACAGGTAAGGCATTCTTAAGTGTACATATTTAGGACATGTATAGTATTCGGATAAACAGTAATAGATATACTAGATGTTCCATGCATTTAGATTATGTTTTGTTAGAAAAGCTATCACAGGGATGATGATAATATAGTGACGATAAATATGTGATGATCAGGTGCTACCGGTACATATCTTAAATTTCTAAAATGTGTTAAAAGACTTAAATATGGTATAAGGAAGTAGATTTTAATGTAACAGTTCATTAACATATGTTGTGTTATGTATCATGGTATTGTTATTTAATAAAGCAGTATAACTTTTTAAGATATTGTGTTACTCTTAGAGCATAGTTTTATCTAAAAAAATTGAATAATACAGACAAAAACACAATTAACGCGCTTCAAAATTGACCCCAGCATTTTTCAATTCGACTCCTCAAAATTTCAGTCCAGGGGTCATTGACTCCTGGTTTTTAAAATCTATTTTAAATGGTATTTATTATTGTGAGCTGCAATAATGAGAATTTTATTGATATTCGTACCATCAAAATATACTTTGTTTACCGTGCGAATTTACACTGGAGGGCGCCGAATAATGTTTTGATATTGCCGGAGAGAAAACGTGTGTATTTTCAAGATTACAAGTTGCACCTCCGCATAAAAACACCTAAAAGAACCTCCTCCTAAAACTAGTGAAGAGAAGCTTGAAGTACAGCGAACATATAAAAAAAGGATAAGAGATAGTTTAGTAGATAGTATAGTTTTCTTTTTATAAATGCACAATACATTGTGGATATAGTCCGGAAAGTAAGTTGAAATTTATGTAAAATAACATAGAAATTATCGGACCACTTGAAATCTTGGAGGACCAGTAATTTCTGAAAGCTGGTGGTCCTCTGGGTCAGTAGGATAAAAAAGTTAGTGTCAAGCCCTGCTAAAATGAGATATAATAATTATGAGACACTTGTTTCTAAACAAACATTTTTAATTGGGAATTTTATTACAATGTTGGTTTGGGATCGAGTCCGTTTGCTTTGGGATCAGGTCTGTTTTACGGACTTTTTTAAATAGCAGAAAAAACCCTGTTATTATTATTTGTATTTCATAACTAAAGTTGTGATGTTATAATATATCAGATAAAAATCACCTTTAGGCGGCAAGTCAGCAAACACTACAAGTGATGAGAATCAATAAAAAAAAATATTGAAGCTTCCATCTTGACTAAAGAATTTACCAAAAAAACATGAGTGGAACGAATGGTCTTGTGTACGAATTGAAATTTTGAGAATGTTCATTAACATACCGTCTCTGAGCATCTAATCCCCATAATCTTATCTGCCTGTCATAAAGGGCAGCTTCGTCTTCGGTTATTATTGCTTTTTCGACCATACTTCCTTCTTACCAATACCCTTTCACAGAAAACAAAACAACCGGCTTTTTTTGTGTTACAATTGGAGTGGTGTCCCTTGTACATCAAGGTTACACCACACTTACAAGTTATTTCCATTCCCCTAGCAGAGTTGGCGTTCGTGCATCAACAAACGTGAATGAAATGAACCGCAGTGTAAGAGAGCGAGTTATTTCATCAAAGTTATGAACTTTAGATTGACCACATTGTCGTTATTCAACACTGGACCAAACAACACAAACTATTCAGCATTGAAACGGTGATCTGAGCGGTAAATAATCAATTTTAGTATTGCACATTGATCAAAACATTCTAAACAGAATATTCAACTAGGCGTATGTTTAAGAAGACAAGCTATATATAGTAATCATATATATGATACATATATACATGGCTTTATGCTTAAATAAATAAAAACAAATTTGTTACTTATTCATATTGAATTGATTTGTCTGTATAATTGTAATTGTTGCAGGTTGTGGAGATTTTGCAGTGCAATCGTTCCTTGCAAAAATGTCCCAAACAATTAAATGTGTGTAGGTGTAAGGGCAACTATCGGCAAACGTGGTTGGAAATCAAGGGATTGAACATAACTGGTGCACATGAAACTTTTAAGCGGAAAATAAATGACTTGGGATGGTAGCAGGACTGGTTAATGCAATCCATCCTGATATATGTAACATCCTCAGCATCACTCAAAAAAGAAATCATATCATCTTCTCATTTTAACTACATGATCACATCCTTGAAAAAGTAAATCATGCCAAATTTCTAGGTCTTACACTCCAAAGTAACCTCAAATGGGATAAACATATTAACTACATCACTAATGATGTAAACCAGACACTATGATTTCTTCGACGCAACCTAACAATAAGCTCATCAAAAGTTAAAGATCATGCTTACAAAGCAATAGTAAGGCCTAAATTAAAATACTCATCCTGTGTCTGGGACCCACATACAAATGCTCAAATAAATTAACTAGAAAAAGTACAAAGACGTGCAGCCAGATTCGTAACAAACAGATATCACAACACAAGCTTAGTGACTAATATGATAGACACCCATACTTGGCCCACACTCGAAACACGCAGAACAAAATTCCGTCTCATCATGCTGTATACAATTATCCACCATGTAGTTGCCAACTCTCCTCCTGATAATCTTTTGTTTCCTGTCGACCGCCGATCCAGACTCAGCAGTTACCATGGCTTAAGACACATATAAACATGAAAAGACTCTTATAAATTTTCATTCTACCCAAGAACAGTTGTCCAATGGAGCTCAATACCTCCCCATATATATATACATAACGCAGCCACAGTAGAAGTTTTCAAAACCCTTACTCCTGTGGTTGTCATTGTCCCCCTTAAGTATTCACCTGTATACACTAACAATGTAAATAATGTTAAATTAACACCCAACTGAGCACCTTTGTACAGTTTGTGTTCACCCCTTAGCCAATAGGCGTCGGCACAAAATCTTCTTTTTGGAAGGAGTGCTGTATCGGAGGAAGAAGACTTTGTAATAATTCATACTTTTTTTTGTAAACGTTTTCCGAAAATAGTTTAATTTTAACTCGGGCGAGTTTTAAATTGTTGAAATATGTATTTGGACCATGACGAATCTATATTCACATCGTTCCGTTACTTTTCTACGAAGAAATAGTTTATTGACGAAAAAAAGAAAAAAACTCGTTTTGGTATAACGTAGTAAGTTATCATAGAATTTCGGTAATTTTTATGTGGTATTATTTTTAATTTCTGGAGTATATATACATATATGTACGCCTATTGTAAATTAATATTTAAACGTAAACTTTCGGTACCTCCGCCAATAATTGAACATCGATTAAATAAATTGCACACGGAATAATGATGTTTTATATCTTTTATTTGATGTAAAACATATTTTTGTTCAATATTAAGCTTATATAGTTCTCACATGTTAACTTACTTAAGTTGTACAGAGAGTATACACTTAATTAATTGTCTTTTATCAAATACATGTATCTGGTGTTCATCGATTCAGTTTTGAATTTAAATCAAACTTACATGCACTAATCCGATATCTACCTATACGTACCCGATATATATACCAACGTCAATAGTTATAGAGCATTGACGTTTTTCATTACGGTTCGCAGTCGGGTTTTAAGATAACAACATTTTCGTTCCTGTCCTTTTTGTTGTTTCAAATTCCTATTGAATTTCAATTATTGTATTACGGTGTACACCCGATGACAGGTTGATATTGCAGATCTATCTGATAAATTGGGGCATTTAAATACATTCTTTCGAGAAAAATATTCATCTGTTATAAATATCCGATCGATAAGTTGAAGTCTTGTACCTTAATTATTTAAAACAAGAAATATATTTAAAAAGATATACGGCGTTGATTGTGGTTAGAGTTGGTGAAAGGTAAAGAGTTTAAAGAATGAAATCAAAGATAGCATATGTCTTTTTCTGTGCAGTTCTTAGCTGCATTTCACGCAGTACGGGATAGTTACTCGTAGTTTTCGCGGTTTATTTTACATGATTACATACTGCTGATCATATATCTATAGATACAAATGAAGAAGAATGGAAGTATAAATTAAAACATGTTATTCAACCGGCCACACGCGAAGTATCTGTACATATTTTAAATATTTATTCGCGCGTTCTTCGGACAAACCTGTTTAGTGGTTTGTCGGGCATTGCTATTTGATTCGATTATTAACAGTATCGGGAATCATCTCGCTCATGCTCAATACATTGGTCAATATGGTGGAATAATTCTTGTTGAATTAATCAAACATAATATTTATCATGGTTTTGTTGAAAACACATTAAGAATCTTTTATTGAGATACCATAATTATATCGGCGAATATCTTCATTTAACATCTGGTCTAAATAAAATCCCAGTTCACCTAGTTCACGCGATACCGTCTATATTATATAACGATCCCTGTACTGACCGCGCGAACTCACCCTGATACCTTGCGGCTTGGAATGCAATGCTTAAAGTGAGGTCACGATTTCACGGCTTGAACGACGGCTTGTTTAAAACTTTATACTTTTACATGTTTAATGTTCAATTTCGAAAACAATTAAATATGGTTTGGCCAAAACTAATATCAGGATATCGAAAAACGATACTTTTATGAACTAAAATATACTAGTACACAGACAGCAATATGGTAATAATAACTAAATATGAGAACATAGCCTTTAAGTACAAACGCTCTGGCGCTGACAATCCTCTGAATATAAAGGGGCACACACAAACTGTATTGATGTCGAGAATTAAGTGTGAAACTGCTCTATCTCTCTTACCTTATCATTAGAGATACAATTGTTTCATTCTGAATACGCAGTTAACATCGTTGCTAAACGAACTGTAGTATCCCTTTTCATACCCAATACTTCCCAAAAAATGAAAGTCGATGGAATAACATATTAATGTTAATGTGAAATCTGTTTGTAGATTGCACCTTTTCTTCTGCGAAAAGTTTCAGGCCCACCGGCGGGAAAATTTATATTCGAATTGATTGTCAGGCTAAGGTGAAGACCTGGCGTATACAGCTAACGCCGAAAAAAATCCATATAACGCCCCGATAGAGGCTTAATCAATCAGGATGAAACCCATCGCTTATTTTGTATAGCTATTGAAATTACAGTGAATCAAAATAGGTCTATCAGAGACGTAGATATCTTCGTCTCTGGGTCAACTCTTGTTCTTTTCCCGATACCGCACTCCGTATTCTTAATAGGAGATTTTGTGCCGGCGCCAATTGGTTAGTGGATGAAAACTGTACAAAGTTCCACAGTTGTGTGTTAAATTTAAATTATTGACTTGAGTGTTTAAAAAAAAATAGTCAGTATTAGCATTATTAAAATCATGATTATAAGAGACCAACATAATGTGTCAACAGAATGAGCCCAATGTTCGCCTATAAGGTGAAGGCTTTTGAATACGCATCAATTGCTTCAAAACGCCGATTGGTCGAAATATTAAGATCAACCAATGAAATAGGTACGGAGATTCGGAACACATCGAAAGGGCCTACTGCTGACAAATTTCCACATCATTCACGCATCAAGATCATAAGCAAGATGGTTTTACTTGAAAACGACACGGTTTGTAGATATATATTAATATTTTTTTAAATGCTACAAAATCTGCTGTTACAAATATATGCACGGGCAATGCGTCCGTGTCACATATGTTTATATTTGTACTGTACTATATTCCGGATTTTTAATTCGGATGTTGTTTTGATGCTTTTACTGAAATTTTTGTTTTGAAGTTCATTCGCTACATTTGTAATGATCTTAGTCAATAAAACAATATTTTAAGTGTTAAATTGAGTTTAATTTACATGATTTACTTTTTTTTAACCTCCAGTTTGTGAATATATGAAAATCTATCTTTCAATACTGCTGGAACCCCCTTGCTGGTATTATTGGCAGGTGCGCGTGTCGGTGCAAGAATAAAGGTTTAAAAGCATTGAAAGGGAGACTTCAAAGCATGAAAGTGAGGTGAAGATAAAAGTGTGAAAGTGTTAAACAAGAAGAAACATATTTATAGGTTAAAAGTTGTTAAAAGACAAAAACCTTTGAAGAAATCATAACTCTCTTTTAGTTACTGCATAAATCGTGGTCAAACTTTCACATTTTAATGACATCAATGTGAATATGGTCATAAAGAAAGAAATTTGGACAGGCCATTATTGTGCGAAATAATGGCCCTTTGCCTTTTTGTAGACTGGATTTGTATATGTCAAAATATGTTGTTGTGGGGGCATCAGTTTCAGTGACACATTTCTAGTTATGTATTACAAATGTTCATAGAGTCATTCTGACTTATTATTCATCTGTTTTCAGTTTCTCACAGAATTGACAAAGATGTTTCAGAAGTCAAGAACATCAGGATCCGTCTCTTTAACCATGAAACGATGTAAGTACATGGTACATTTGTTTGTATCTTTTCAAATAGTTTTTTTTTCGTCCAATTACTGGTGTCATTAAAATTATTTAATCATTTATACACAAACCAGTTGTTATTTTCTAGCTGTATATAGAAATCTCATTCCCCAATCAGTTACATTTTGTATAAGTTCATGCATATTCAGGGCTCTCGATCTCCGTTTTTTTGGGGCGAATATCGGCCCCGTCCCCCATAAAAAAAGTAACCTTTTTTCCCCTATTCTGGAAAAAATTCCCCCTTAAATTTTTATGCCCTCTGTAGGGTGGCATATAGCAGTTGAACTGTCAGTCCGTCCGTCCGTCCGTCTGTGTGTCCGTCCGAAAACTTTAACGTTGGTCATAACTTTTTCAATATTGAAGATACAGTACAGTCCACGCGTTTTTTTTACTGCTAGCGAGTGTTTAAGCGGAGTTGGAAAGCGAGGTGAACTCGCTTAAACGCTCGGCGTTCCGCCGCGTTTGCTATACCCGCGGCGTGTATTACTTTAGCCTAGTCGGTAAATGCAGACAATTTCCGTTCTTATCAGGGACCGCCTCGGAACACCGCGTTAGCAGTGTGCAACTGGGCATGCCAAAAAAATAAAATATTTTTTTTTACCCAGTAATTATCCAACAAGACACCATTATTTAAGATGAATGTGTTTCGAATTTCGTAAACAACCGGAGGCCATTATTAGTAACTGTACAAAAAGTTGGGAATCGGCCTTTCTCGGAAAATCCGAGTTAGATTTATTTGTCGTGTCAAAGCTTAGACCCATTAATTACGGCCAATAGGACTCAACTTTCATAAAACACGTTTTCAATTAAACGTTAAACTCCACCTCCGTTCCCTGCAAAAGATTCGAAAGGCGGAGCTAAGCACATGCAGTTACATATTTTGACGGTTGCTTTTGAGTTATAAACACCCGATTGGTTTAGCGTGTTGATTGCCAAACAAAGGAAGCCAATTTTGTCGGCGAGAACTGTGTGTTTTTCATGCCTTCAGACAGGAAGCGGTTTTTCTTTGATGACGTCAAACTGTCAATTCACACATATTGCGAATTTTTGGGAGACTTTTAATAGGGTCCTCTGTCATTTGTTTACATGTTCAGTATAGAAAAAACACCTGCTAATATGAAAACTTTGGATTAAATTATCAAAATAAAAACAATGTTGCAAACTGTGATTTTATTAATTGGTAAGTATCAGTTAAAAGACGACGTTTTGTTTGTCGTAAATCAATGAGTTTTCTATACAACAACAACTACTTCTATATATGTACTGGTAATAATTTACATAAATGTAATTTTATTTGAAAATCAGGAAGTCGAACAAAGTTAAATTGATCGTTATCTCGTTAAACACGGAGTTTCCCCTGCGTTGCCAACACTGAGGGTTGTAGCGTCGGCTTATCAATTTTGCCGATCGTTCACTGCAGAGTCCCAAATCATGCAAACGCTGCGTGTCGCGGAATTTTCTTAATTTCCCTCAGAGTTACTGCCCGCGGAGTAGCTAGGGAAATAGGGGAAAACGCGTGGACTGTACTGTAGCAACTTGATATTTGGTATGCATGTGTATCTCATGAAGCTGCACATTTTGAGTGGTAAAAATTCAAGGTCAAGGTCATCCTTCAAGGTCAAAGGTCAAAAAACATAATCAAGAGAAGAAATTAGCTTTATAAAGGGAGATAATTTCTAAACCTGCCAAAAGATATATTGACATTTTATATATGAAACCATACAACTGAAGCATTATCAAAATGACATTTTATGGTCAAGCCAAGCACACAATGATACTTTTGGTCATACAAGTATCTTAGGTACTTTAAGGTTACCTGTGAATCTACAGTCAAGTTAGTGACTTATAAATATTTGCTACTAAAAATAGAGATTTGTTAAAGAACAATTATTTTCAATTGAAGTAATTCATATAATTATAAATCTCATGTTATATATTTCCTTACCAAGAATTTAAGGTCTTTTCACAGTTAATGTACAGATTTTGTATTTTGTTTATTTATAACTTAAATGATTTATTTGTCAAAGTTTTTTTTTAATGATATAACTATCATTTCTTTCCTGTACTAATTTGTGAATGGTAGGTTTCATTACTTACCTGTGGACTTATGTCCATAGATACATGATGAACTGTGGCTATGATCTCTTTGATTAAACCACAGGCCTTGGTAGTCAGCGATGTCTGCCTTGGTCATTTCTGACTGTCCCC
>VMBQ01009843.1:18466-29867 GCA_007657795.1 Dreissena rostriformis | reverse complement strand
ATAATAGAATCAGGTTCAACAAAACAAACAATTTGATACAAAGATTATTATATTTTGGACACAAAAGGCAACAAAAAAGCCAAAAACATATTTTACAAATATTAAGCGCAAGTGCTCATGCCGTCATTATTAACACGTAGCCTTATATATTACAAAACTATCAGGCAGTGACCTCTTATTCTCTTTATAGAGAGAGATTATAGACCTATATATTAAATAGCTTTAGAAACCTTCTCTGAAATCTCTATTTCCAGAGCTTTGATGTTTTCTCTACACAATCTTGTCAAATCATGCCCCTGCTGTCATAACTAGCCATTCCCCAGTGGTAACCGGATTTTAACAGACTTTAAGCAAATAACTATAAACAAAATTAACTCAAATTAGTCGAGAAACATCTGATACTTTTAAACGACCCAAGACCTGACCTTTGCATAGAGAATGTTCATAGACCATATCAGGACGCAGTTAGGAGTAAGTGATTTTTGACCAGCCAGTCTTACTTACTCCCTGTGGCAGCACCACAGCCAGCTTTTCTTTCCCCCAAGATTTTTAATAAACCAAATAAGTTGCCTTTAGCATCCGTACCAACGAACTGATGCAAAACCTGGTCACCGAACAGAAGAAAATCAACAAAATAGTGTGACATTTCAACACACGCACCAACAAGGCTGTACAAAAAGGAGAAAAACAATACCTATAGGGATCCGGAAGAACAACTCTCAATACTGGACGCAAGGATTACATACTGTGCATGGAAATCTGACCCAAGAAGGAAAGAATGTTAAGACCAGGTCAAACCAAGAGAACAACACCAAACTCCAAGAAATATCTGTAGAGCAAGCTGGAAAGTACAAAAAACTGTATAGAAATGACATCAAAACTGAACACGGAGATAGACTCCACAACGCTGACGTGAAGACTGGCGGTGTACCAAGAAAAAAATAAGGCCTAGCTTGAAATAAGGAACCAGCTCCTGGATGACAAATACCCATTCCTATCAGCAGACTGTATACAGTCTATAACCAGGCGTTGTGCATCATCATCGGTGAAGTATTAATATTATCCTCTCAATATAACAGATGTAACAGACCACTACAGAAAAAGGCGAATGCAAAGCCATTATGCAGCACACAAAGTTCAGGAGATCAGATGGACGCCTTGATCCATGCTGAACACACATGCAAAGTAAATCAAGACTCCCAGCTAGTCTTCCTACTGATGCGTTGTCAGTCCTGCAATTAGCAACAGCCTACAAACTTTATCGACTCACAGCAGCACTACAAAACATCAATGGCCTCAGAATTGTACTCCAGTGGATCCCTTCTCATTACGGAACGCGTGGAGATGATGAGGCAGGTAGCTGTTCTGGGGCTTTCGAGCTATGAGNAAAAAAAAAAAAAAAAAAAAAAAAAAAAAAAAAAAAAACCTATAGGGTCAGGAAGAACAACTCTCCATACTGGACGCAAGGATTACAGAATGTTCATGGAAATCTGACCCAAGAAGGAAAGAATGTTAAGACCAGGTCAAACCAAGAGAACAACACCAAACTCCAAGAAATATCTGTAGAGCAAGCTGGAAAGTACAAAAAACTGGATATAAAAGACATCAAAACTGAACACGGAGATAGACTCCACAACGCTGACGTGAAGACTGGCGGTGTACCAAGAAAAAAATAAGGCCTAGCTTGAAATAAGGAACCAGCTCCTGGATGACAAATACCCATTCCTATCAGCAGACTTTATACAGTCTATAACCAGGCGTTGTGCATCATCATCGGTGAAGTATTAATATTATCCTCTCAATATAACAGATGTAACAGACCACTACAGAAAAAAGGCGAATGCAAAGCCATTATGCAGCACACAAAGTTCAGGAGATCAGATGGACGCCTTGATCCATGCTGAACACACATGCAAAGTAAATCAAGACTCCCAGCTAGTCTTCCTACTGATGCGTTGTCAGTCCTGCAATTAGCAACAGCCTACAAACTTTATCGACTCACAGCAGCACTACAAAACATCAATGGCCTCAGAATTGTACTCCAGTGGATCCCTTCTCATTACGGAACGCGTGGAGATGATGAGGCAGGTAGCTGTTCTGGGGCTTTCGAGCTATGAGCAGGCACTTGACGATGGTGTTCATTTCTTCTAGACTGACTATTCTTTTAACAGTCAGTCTAGAAGAAATGAACACCATCGACAATTTAAGTGCCTACTCAGAGCTCGACAGCCCCAAAACGGCTACGATCATGTGTCCAGACTTGAAAAGGTGATCATGCAATAAGTGAACAATGGAATAAACCGCCACATACACACGAGACTTCACCTCGTTCGCCTCCAAAGTGTCCCTGTGGAGTAACCGACCAAACGTCTTAACACATTCTCCAAGAACAAAGGGACCAACAACCACTGAGGGAGCATGTTGGGCGGAACCCGTGAGCTTGCTGGAAGCTGTACGGACCGATGAAGGCTCTACAGAAGATCACCTATTTTATAATTGCTTATGGAATCCAATTGTGGTGGCGATCGAGAAGAAGAAGAAAGACTTAGCACGTTATTGATTTAAACCATCCTGACCTAAAGCGTCGTGCAAGGGTTCAGCCAAGTTCATCGCGACTTGGACCTGCGACCCATATTTTTTGTGGTAATAACAACTTAAATTTAAACTGCGGATTTATTTCGATATTCATAAATCAGTGTCAACCTCTGCGCAGAGATTTGACTTGAAACAGCATAGCTCGATCAAATATGTGTATGTTAGAGCATGGAACGACAACTCTGCGTGGAGATTGAATCAGTTTATATTTCGTTCTATACATAGATGGTGACAATCTAAGTAAGACCGGTGTGTACACAATGGTTTATACTTTGGATTGAACATAGTTTAATGTAACCGGATGTTGATGACGATACCGAACATGACTAATATGCTTGTGACAACAAATTCATTCGTTAAAAAATCCCTAGTTTGACATTTCGTAAAAATAAATAAAGTGACAAACAATTACGGAAGTTTGGCTCACACGTTTTTGTGTTATTATATGATAACACCTTTGTTTTTTTGGCAATAGAGGTTCGTTTCAGTTTTAGAGCTATGTTTTATAAAGATAAAACTTCACTTGTGAGTTAAAAAGGCTGGCCATTGTTGTTTTTGTTTTATAGATAATGATAACAATGCAACAATAAACGATTTATACCTTCAAAGATTTATTTAATTCCCATTAAATCCATGTCAAATTTCTTGATTTACAGCATATTTAAAGCCGATAGTTTCATACAATCATGCAATAACATTCGTTCAAGTTTTAGAGCTATGTTTTATATAGATAAAACTTCACTTGTGAGTTAAAAAGGCTGGCCATTGGTGTTTTTGTTTTAATTCGGACGGTTGTTGTTGAATTCAGAGTATTCGATATGAATTTTCAATATTGAATCAGTATTATAAATTTAAGTTTTATTGCCTGTTTCTAAATGTCAAATTGAATTCTATTTCTTATCAGTTAAGAATAAAATTTATATCCTTTGATGACCGTGTATCGATCAGTTAAGAAAACTATTAAAATAATTTCTGAATTAATGATAACAATGCAACAATAAACGATTTATACCTTCAAAGATTTATTTAATTCCCATTAAATCCATGTCAAATTTCTTTATTTACAGCATATTTAAAGCCGATAGTTTCATACAATCATGCAATAACATTCATTACTTCCGTGGTGACCTTGTATTGTGACGTCACACTGAAAATAAGGGAGTACTTGAAATTTGAAATTTTAGGTAGTCATTTGGGAAAATTTATTTATTTTTCTGAATGGGAACATGTCTGAATTGCTGCCAACAAAATGACACAAAAACACTGCAATTTTAAGACCATAATCTCAAAATAGGCAGTTTATAATTGAGTTTCAAACTATTTTTCAGGTGGATGCTTTTCGACCATGTATCAAGACTATATTCGCTCCAGTGATGCTGATACTGCCCCTCAGTATGTTCCAGACGAACATGAGGCACTGTCCTTGTTCCAGTACATGGACCAGCGCCAACTCCAAGAATATCTTGAAAACCAAAACAAATTAGATGAACTCATTCGGGATTTGAATCAAGTGATTAACTTTTATTTTGTTGTTTGATTTATTCAATGTATAATTATAAGGTGTATGGTATCATTATTTAACAAGTTCTATAGACTTGAATGGGCAAGATTCTAGGGGAAAAAACACTTATCCCTGGGTACAGACAATTCTGACACATTTTTTGCATTGATGGTAGTTTCATACAAATAATTGGTTTATATGGTATGCAATTTTGAAAATAAATGGTCAGCTTACTTTTAACACACTCCCCTATAAGTGGGTTTTCCAAAATATTCCTGGATATGTCTTTTACAAAATATAGTTTTCGTTCATAGATTGACACTTAGAGAACGATATGAAAATAACAAGCAAGGATCACGCCATTGTTGAGTCTATGGATACACCTTTATATAAAAATTAAACCAAGAAAAGTGGCTTGCATTTAGAATTAAAACTTAGCAAGTTTAGACTTATTTAAAAATTAAAATTACCATTAGACATAAAAAGTAGGTGGAATTAACTAATTTCCCTTCACGGTCATTTATTTTAAGTCAATTGTTATTATATAATTATACATACTATACATACTATAAAATAACTTTATAGTGTTTTATTACATTTTCAATATTCAGGTTAAAACTTTGGAGAAAGACAAGAAAAATATCATTGAAAAGAACCGAACCTCGGCAGAGTTCAACATGACCTTGCAGAGACCATTTGCTGATTTAAAAATTACAGTAGGGCGGGCATATGAAGAGGTGAACCAACTCAAAGAGTCCTTAAAAACTGACTTAGCACTACTGGGTAAGATTTGACCATGAATAGTTATAATGCTTGTGCGTAAATTGTCATCCCAGATTAGCCTGTGCAGTCCGCACAGGCTAATCAGGGACGACAATTTCCGCTTTTATGGAATTTTTCGTTTAAATAATATCTCTTCTTAGCGAAAAATTAGTTGAGGCGGAAAGTGTTGTACCGAATTAGCCTGTGCGCACTGCACAGGCTAATCTGGGACGACACTTTACGCACATGCATTATGCCCAGTTTCTCAGAACACGACACATATATGTTGGCAGTTGATAAATTCTACAAAAACAAGCCACAGCAGAATATATGATTTTGTATGGCTGAACTGTTTTGTTTTTGTACTTTGAACAAAAATATAACAGGCCTTTTCTTGGTCATTTTGTGAAAAATGCAATTTTGGGATTGGGAATTTTTTTGCGTGAAATGTCAACTGATTTAGGAAAAACTAATTCTTTAACTCTTAATTATAATTCAAATTATAAGAATAAGATATTATTGAAATAAAATTGAGATAAATAATCAAAAGACACTTCTTAAAAAAAACTTTAATGAGGTTTGTTTACCATTTTGCTTTGAGAATGGGTCCGTTTTACATACTGGTATATACGCCAGGAAAAAGCCTGTATTATAATACATGTAATAATGATTCAATTGTTTGTCTTAAATCTATTTTACATGTAATTCATCAATTTGAAGAAAAGTTTTAGAACTTGTTGTAGCGTATCATTTTTTTGCCTGCTGGTAACTCATGCACCAACAATGTTTTAGAAAATAAAATTATAATACTCAATACTTTGATTATTTCTGTTAGAAGGCAGATTGACTAGTTGTGTAGCAATAGTAATGATTAAGTATGCAGGTTTTTAGATTGCTGCAACATTGTATGTAAAAATGCATCACTACAATATATTGATTTAAGATGCCTGTTAACAGTTTATCAAAGTGATATATTAAAAAAAATCTGAGTTTGAAAAAAGCATTATATTAAGAAAACACAAAAGTACACTTCTGACAAAGAAATTTGTTTAAAATATGGGTTTGTATCAGGAAAATCATCAATACAAATTTGAAAAATAACAAGGGTTTTAAAGGGGCCGTCAAACAGATTTTGGCATGTATTGAAGCTTGTCATTAAATGCTTTAAATGTTTTATATTGATAAATTTAAACATTTGAACTAAAAATCTCCAATAAAAAAACAAGAATACAATTTAAAAAAAGGAAAAAAATTAACCCTCAACAGGGCTCGAACCATTGACCCCTGGATTCCTGGAGAAAAAAAGCTACCCGCTTACACCACTCGACCATCGACGCTCATGTTTGTTGCGGATGTATTTTTTAGCTATATGAGCAATCCTGGTAGTTTCCCAAAATATGGTTTGGCGTCGTGCGACGCTTTATCTGTTGGACAGTCCCTTTAAGTGCTTTCCGTTGATTTTTGGTACATGCTCTTATTCTTATATATAGCTTTTAAAATATCGTTATTCAAACCCTTACAATGGCAAACTTTGTCATTGAATATTCCTTCTTGTTGTTATATTTATTTTAAACTGCTCTAAAATTAGTGTTTAGTTCATTAAATTTTAGATTTTGAAAATATGTAAACAGGTCCTTGTAAACCATTTAAATACAAATGTAGATACCGGTAAGAAACAACTTCAGTCTTGTTGTGTTCTGAAACAAATATGCACCATAACGTTTTCCTTCATGCAATTTTCTGCCACCAGAGTCCCAGTCGGGGAGTCAGTCACAAGACACGATGATGGCCATCTGTCAAACAGAGGTGGCGCAGGCAGATGAAGAATCAGAGGTCTGTTGTCAATTGTGTTAAAGTTGCCATTATATACATGTATACAGGCCTCCCCCAGGATTTTGTTATCCCATGGAATTTGGATTTTATTGCCCCCTTCTTCACAGAAGAGGGGGTATATTGTTTTTGGCATGTCTGTCTGTGTGACATTGTACATGTATGTGTGCGTCATTGTATGTATGTGTCCCAAAACTTAAACCTTGGTCATAACGTTTGCAATATCGAAGATAGCAACTTGATATTTGGCATGCAAGTGAATCTCATGAAGCTGCAGATTTTGAGTGGTGGAAGGTCAAAGATATGGCTTCAAAGCTCAGTAGGGGGCATTCAGTGTTCGACACTTACTATTCTGAGTAAGGAGTTCTTTGGACTCCCTTCTTCTGAAATTTAGGAGTCCGATCATACTTTTTTGGGGGGGGGAATCGAAGTTCTAAGTGACTGCTGTTCAATATTTGTTGTCATTTGTTATTTGAGATTGNCTTAAATTCTTTAAATGTTTTATATTGATAAATTTAAACATTTGAACTAAAAATCTCCAATAAAAAAACAAGAATACAATTTTAAAAAAGGAAAAAAATTAACCCTCAACAGGGCTCGAACCATTGACCCCTGGATTTCTGGAGTAAAAAGCTACCCGCTTACACCACTCGACCATCCACGCTCATGTTTGTTGCGGATGTATTTTTTAGCTATATGAGCAATCCTGGTAGTTTCACAAAATATCGTTTCGCGTTGTGCGACGCTTTATCTGTTGGACAGTCCCTTTAAGTGCTTTCCGTTGATTTTTGGTACATGCTCGTATTCTTATATATAGCTTTTAAAATATCGTATTATTTCAAAAGCCTGCATGGTGCAATGGTAGCAAGTTAGCCTTTGCTCCTCAAGGTCTTGGGTTCAAACCCTTACAATGGAAAACTTTTTCATTGAATATTCCTTCTTGTTGTTATATTTATTTTAAACTGCTCTAAAATTAGTGTTTAGTTCATTAAATCTTAGATTTTGAAAATATGTTAACAGGTCCTTGTAAACCATTTAAATACAAATGTAGATACTGGTAAGAAACAACTTCAGTCTTGTTGTGTTCTGAAACANAGCACTACTGGGTAAGATTTGACCATGAATAGTTATAATGCTTGTGCGTAAATTGTCATCCCAGATTAGCCTGTGCAGTCCGCACAGGCTAATCAGGGACGACAATTTCCGCTTTTATGGAATTTTTCGTTTAAATAATATCTCTTCTTAGCGAAAAATTAGTTGAGGCGGAAAGTGTTGTACCGAATTAGCCTGTGCGCACTGCACAGGCTAATCTGGGACGACACTTTACGCACATGCATTATGCCCAGTTTCTCAGAACACGACACATATATGTTGGCAGTTGATAAATTCTACAAAAACAAGCCACAGCAGAATATATGATTTTGTATGGCTGAACTGTTTTGTTTTTGTACTTTGAACAAAAATATAACAGGCCTTTTCTTGGTCATTTTGTGAAAAATGCAATTTTGGGATTGGGAATTTTTTTGCGTGAAATGTCAACTGATTTAGGAAAAACTAATTCTTTAACTCTTAATTATAATTCAAATTATAAGAATAAGATATTATTGAAATAAAATTGAGATAAATAATCAAAAGAAACTTCTTAAAAAAAACTTTAATGAGGTTTGTTTACCATTTTGCTTTGAGAATGGGTCCGTTTTACATACTGGTATATACGCCAGGAAAAAGCCTGTATTATAATACATGTAATAATGATTCAATTGTTTGTCTTAAATCTATTTTACATGTAATTCATCAATTTGAAGAAAAGTTTTAGAACTTGTTGTAGCGTATCATTTTTTTGCCTGCTGGTAACTCATGCACCAACAATGTTTTAGAAAATAAAATTATAATACTCAATACTTTGATTATTTCTGTTAGAAGGCAGATTGACTAGTTGTGTAGCAATAGTAATGATTAAGTATGCAGGTTTTTAGATTGCTGCAACATTGTATGTAAAAATGCATCACTACAATATATTGATTTAAGATGCCTGTTAACAGTTTATCAAAGTGATATATTAAAAAAAATCTGAGTTTGAAAAAAGCATTATATTAAGAAAACACAAAAGTACACTTCTGACAAAGAAATTTGTTTAAAATATGGGTTTGTATCAGGAAAATCATCAATACAAATTTGAAAAATAACAAGGGTTTTAAAGGGGCCGTCAAACAGATTTTGGCATGTATTGAAGCTTGTCATTAAATTCTTTAAATGTTTTATATTGATAAATTTAAACATTTGAACTAAAAATCTCCAATAAAAAAACAAGAATACAATTTTAAAAAAGGAAAAAAATTAACCCTCAACAGGGCTCGAACCATTGACCCCTGGATTTCTGGAGTAAAAAGCTACCCGCTTACACCACTCGACCATCCACGCTCATGTTTGTTGCGGATGTATTTTTTAGCTATATGAGCAATCCTGGTAGTTTCACAAAATATCGTTTCGCGTTGTGCGACGCTTTATCTGTTGGACAGTCCCTTTAAGTGCTTTCCGTTGATTTTTGGTACATGCTCGTATTCTTATATATAGCTTTTAAAATATCGTATTATTTCAAAAGCCTGCATGGTGCAATGGTAGCAAGTTAGCCTTTGCTCCTCAAGGTCTTGGGTTCAAACCCTTACAATGGAAAACTTTTTCATTGAATATTCCTTCTTGTTGTTATATTTATTTTAAACTGCTCTAAAATTAGTGTTTAGTTCATTAAATCTTAGATTTTGAAAATATGTTAACAGGTCCTTGTAAACCATTTAAATACAAATGTAGATACTGGTAAGAAACAACTTCAGTCTTGTTGTGTTCTGAAACAAATATGCACCATAACGTTTTCCTTCATGCAATTTTCTGCCACCAGAGTCCCAGTCGGGGAGTCAGTCACAAGACACGATGATGGCCATCTGTCAAACGGAGGTGGCGCAGGCAGATGAAGAATCAGAGGTCTGTTGTCAAATGTGTTAAAGTTGCCATTATATACATGTATACAGGCCTCCCCCAGGATTTTGTTATCCCATGGAATTTGGATTTTTATGCCCCCTTCTTCAATGAAGAGGGGGTATATTGTTTTTGGCCTGTCTGTCTGTCATTGTATGTGTGTGTCATTGTATGTATGTGTCCCAAAACTTAAACCTTGGTCATAACTTTTGCAATATTGAAGATAGCAACTTGATATTTGGCATGCAAGTGTATCTCATGAAGCTGCAGATTTTGAGTGGTGGAAGGTCAAAGATATGGCTTCAAAGCTCAGTAGGGGGCATTGTGTTTCTGACAAACACATCTCTTGTTCTTTGATCTTAGAAGAGAGGGAAATGAGGCGAAGATATCACCATCTTCGCCCTCTAGGATAACCCTGGAGTGCCCTTTATTAACATCAGATCTAAAACCAGCACAAAAAGAGCATAGTTTGAAATTGAAACACACTGGCACCTTTGAAAATTGGAAACTTAGGCATTAGAGGACCCTGTACTTAAAGACCATGGGGAAAGGTCTGAGCTTTTATAAGGTTTGCTGCTCAGAGAAAATTTAGGGAAATCTTGTATGAGTCACATAGTGTTTAAATGGGTATTATGCCATAAGGGGCCAGCGTAGCTCCAGACGAATCTATGAATTTGCTCAGTCTGGTCAGGAGCTCCCTGGTCTGCTATCAAGTTACGCAAGGTTTTGTTGTCTCATGAGCGGACATTATGACTCCTCATCAGAGTGTAAGATGCAGAGGCATTTCTGGAGCTACACTATTCAGATTTGTCATAAGGCCCATTTTTGCACAATGCAGCTCACTTACGTGTCCTTATTTCAGGACTGCCATTTGCTTAAATTTGTAATTGCCAAATTTGTGATGGAAGAATTACATAGAAGAATGATTTTTTTCTCATTTTCGATAAAACATTTTTTTTTTTTAAAGAAACAGTTGTAGCCACCAGGACAACTTTTTACACACATAACAGTTAATCATAAAGTAATAAACATTCAAATATCGATGGCTCAAAGCCAGAACCATGAATCTTCATTTTTAAAATTAGGAGAGAACAAAAACATGTTTATTTTACAAATATTTGGAATGTTATTTTAATGAAAATTGTGTTGAAGTGAAATGTTCCGCACAAAACAGAAGCAAAGAGCATTGAGTCATTTGATGTATTGACATGTAGTTCAAACAATGTGCATATTTGAACATTTGATATTTAAGATTTTGTTTGTTTTAAAAAAAATGTATTATGTCAAGAAATGTGCACAGACTATTATCTTACAAATTATTGTTCGGTCCGTACATGTATTTTGAGCTCATCTATTTTTTTAACAAAAATTATGAGCTATTGTCCTCACCTGATTGTCGGCATCTGTGTCCGGTTAAGTTTTGTGTTTAAGTCCACTTTTCTCATAAAGTATCAAAGCTATTGCATTCAAACTTGGTACACTTACTTATTATAATGAGGGTACAGGGCAGGCAAAGTATGATAACTCTGGCTGGCATTTTTACAGAATTATGTGCCCTTTTTATACTTAGAAAATTGAAAATTTGGTTATGTTTTGTGTTAAGGCACACTTTATTCCTAAAGTATCAAAGCTACTGCTTTCATACTTGCAACACTTACTAACTATCATAAGGGGACTGTGCAGGCAAAGTTATGTAACTCTGACTGGCATTTTGACAGAATTATGGCCCCTTTTATACTT
>VMBQ01009843.1:0-10547 GCA_007657795.1 Dreissena rostriformis | reverse complement strand
ATATAATAATCATGAGACACATCTTTCTAGTAAAAAAAACAAAACCAAACAAATATTTTTTTTTTTTTTTTTTTTAGGGGGAATTTTTCCCCCCAAAAGGGGAAAAAAGTATACTTTTCAGGTGGGGGACTGCCACCGAAATTCGGTGGCAGATTTGATAGATTGAGGGCCCTGAAACCACTTACATTTCATGGCGCTCTTCCATAGATAACAAGTTATAAAAAATAAATGTACGTGAAAGAATACTTATTTCACTTTGTTTAAACTTTAAACACCTTTACTGAAACTGTACACACCAACTGCATGCCCATATTTGGAAATCTGGATGAACAAGAGTTCCGCCGTCGGAGACATACGCCCCCAAAACAGGGCCTTGATTTTCACACTTATTGTGACAGTGACCTTTGACCTAGTGACCCCAATTTCAATAGGGGTCATCAACTGTCCAAGGCCAATGCACTTGTGAAGTATCAAGTCAATCGGTCAATTTGTTGACTAGTTATTGATCGGAAATGATTTTCACACTTATTGTGACAGTGACCTTGACCTTTGACCAAGTGACCCCAATTTCCATAGGGGTCATTTACTGTCCAAAGCCAATGCACATGTGAAGTATCAAGTCAATCGGTCAATTGGTTGATGAGTTATTGATCGGAAATGATTTTCACACTTATTGTAACAGTGACCTTGACCGTTGACCTACAACCCCAATTTCAACAGGGGTCATTTACTGTGCAAGGCCAATGCACATGTGAAGTATCAAGCCAATCGGTCGATTTGTTGAAGAGTTATTGATCGGAAACGATTTTCACAATTATTGTGACATTGACCTTGACCTTTGACCCAGTGACCCCAACTTCAATAGGGGTTATCTACTGTCCAAGGCAAATGCACATGTGAAGTATCAAGCCAATTGGTCAATCTGTTCAAAAGTTATTGATCGGAAAACTGGTCTACCGACAGACAGACCTACCGACCTTCATCCAGCAAAACAATATACCCCCTGTTCTTCCAAGGGGGGCATAATTATGGAACTTTCATATACCCCAGGGGTGCAAATAAACTGGACAAAAGCCGAGCGTGGGGTTGGTTTTGAAATAATCAGTATTTAAAAAAAAAAAATATGCATGGAAAGCCTACCTAAAAATGTGCATGTAGTTCAGTGAAACGATGCTGATTGAGAAATTAATACATTAGATTATATTTGGAAAGGTGCCCATTACAGGTGCGCTACCTTAAGTTTAAAGAAAGTTTTTTCTAAACAAAAATCAAGTCTAGACAGAAAGTGTCTTCCCTGATTAGCCTGTGCCGACTGCAAAGGCTTATCTGTGATGACATGTTACGCACATGCATTAAACCCAATTTTCCCAGAACGAAGCTCTTATACTCTGCTCACCTGCCCCTCTCCCCAGTTGAACCCCCCTGGCCGCTCCTCTGGGAGGGGATTGTAGTTGGGGTCCTCCTCCCTGTCAAATATCTTCTTCCTGTGAGAAAAAACGAATGCTTGTAATAGCTGCTTTGCTCCTTGTGTTTGACATGTGCCACTGAATCAAAGCTTGACCGTTAAAATGCATAGGCTTATCTTGGGACATAAAATTGCAAATGAAGGCCCAAATAGACCTCATACATTTCAAAATATACACACACAAGACCGAATACATAGCAAATGGGTTCTTAATTGGTATATGTATCTTATTTTTAAATATCAAAGCTTTTAGTTCTTTTGATTAATCTGACTGACTTTCAGACACTATCCTTTTTTAAGATGACAGGTTAATTACTTCACTAACAACCAATATATTTTCAATAGCCTCCTACACATGTAGAGAATGGTTATTCAATAATTCAGGGTTTACCCTATTAACAACACTTTTAGGCACATAAAAGACAGGGCTTACAGAAATCCTGGAGTTCGAAGGATTCTAAAACCACCTGGCTGCTGTGGGAACACGTCCTCCAGGAAGTAGTATATGTGACCTATTGCAATACCTAGAATAAAACACAAAATGCTTTTATCTGAACATTCCTGTAAAGTGTTCAAGTAATGTACTGCTCAAAGTGTTTAAGTATATTTCTCCTAAATGTGATATTTAATCTTGATCTTGGATGCAGTTATTTGAAAATCCATCCATGATGCACTATTAAACAATATTTTTTTCCACAGAGTGTTAAAACAGTATGTTCTGTTTTCAAAGTTTAAACCCATTTATTTTAGCATGATTGCATTGAAAGCTGCAGGCTTATTGAAACACTATGATATCGAGTCCGTTTCCATGGCCTAAAAACAGTACTTGGTGTCTTTGGGGGATGTCTTAAGAACGCTCCCACAGTGGGGATCGAACTCGTGACCTCACATTCGCTAGGCAGACACCATATCCATTACGCCACTGTGACCTCTTAAAAAACAGGAAAAACACAATTTTTTCAAATGGTGTATAAACAAAATATCTTTTGCATTACTGTCATGCATACAATGTACCTTTGTCTTTTCAATCACACATGAAACAGATATAATTTGTAAACTATTTTCACTCACCCATTAAATCGACTACCACAGAATTTCCTAATAAAAGGGAGAAAGCCAGCAACACCCATGGTAGATATGGAGCCTAAAATGATGAGAATAAACAGCTTTATAATTTATTTTTTTTGTAATCTTGTTAATAAACATGATTGATAATAAACACAATCAGTGAAATAATAATAGTTTTTGTAATATTTTTATGACATAGATTTTGTATATGATAGTTTAGAGATGCCCCCAACAACAAAAATTAAAAGCAACAATGCTTAAGTTAAAACTTCCAACAAATCAATGAATTTAGTAGTTACATGCACTTCTCATACAAAACAAAACTTATAGAACATTAATACCTGCTACACCAAAATTGGAGCCACATATTATGAGCTCAACAGTTCAAAATGGTATCGCATAAGTAAAAGAACTAATAAAAGTTGAGCATCAAAATTATATGTATAATTTTAATGTAAAACATCCTGCATTAAGTGTATTACCATGCCTTCTCACCTGGAAATTCATTAGACCAAAGAAGTTCATTCTCACAAAGGGATTACGTCGGCTCCAAACGTACACCAACATGATTGTGAAGGCACTTCCTAGGAATACGAGATTCACAAACAGGGCAGTGATCTGGGACAAAATGTCAAGGAATATAACATGCAAAGCATAGCATCATATTTGCCAAGAAACTCCTTTGAAGAAACTTAACATATAATAGTCTGTAAAAGTCAGAGAAATTTGCATTTTTTGCCATGCTTGTTGAAAAACAAGAGATGTGTTTGTCAGAAACACAATGCCCCCAACTGCACCGCTTTGAAATTTTTTTTTTGATTATATCCCTTTAAAAATTATTACGTCCCTTGTGAAAATGATCTGTACCTGCTAAATGATAAATACAAATTATTTCCCTTTAAAGCTTGTTACTTCCCTTGGATTTAGTTTTTTGACCTTTGACCTTGAAGGATGACCTTGACCTTTCAGCACTCAAAATGTGCAGCTCCATGAGATACACATGCATGCCAAATATCAAGAAAAAGGACTACTGTTTTTGCAAAGAAACTTATTACCGGTAAATTTTTGCAATTTTACCAAATCCCATCAAGAAAAAAAAGTTGAGCATGTATATTTGAAACACACTGTACATGAAAGTGAATAGTAATTAAATTCATATGTGTACTATACTTCAACCCATGTGTCTATTTCTTAAAACAATTTGAACCACATCAAGTTTGAACACATGCATACATGTACATACACACACTAAATATTTATGATTTGAGTCACATGGAAGTCATTTTTTTGCAACCTGTACGTGTGTCAAAAATAGTCAAATTTCAGGTAAATTATTTTGATGTATAAAATTTATTATACATGTAACAGCTGGTAATGTAATTTATTGCAAACAACTTTTTTCATATGTTCTTGTACTTTGGAAAACACACTGATTCTCTTGATTCTTAATTATAACATTGTGGAAAGGATACAGTCATAAGTGTCCCTCCAAACAGGAACATGAAGAAGAAATCAGCCGTCTTTCCTCTGAACGACCCTTCCTCCAGCATCCGACAGTAGCGGTAGGTGAAGATGAGGTTGAATAAGAAATTAAACCCGATAGGACCGAAGTATAGGAAGTTGGTGATTAGGCGCCAAAACTGTAAAAGAAACGACAAAGGAACAGTGAAGATGATTCGAAACATGCTGGTTAGTAGAAGTTGTATTTATATTTTCAGTGTTTTCATCTTGTACATTAAAATATATGGAATCAGGATTTAGCCAGACTAAAAAAGTGACAGGGGGTCTGACGATGGAAAGGACCATCTCTTTAGTGAACAAGAGATGTGTTTGTCAGAAACACAATGCCCTCTACTGCGCCGCTTTGAAATAAAATTTCTATTTATCATTTGGCAGGTATAGAAATTATCTCTCTTAAAAGCTTATTACTTCCCGTGGATTTTGTTTTTTAACCTTTGACCTGGAAGGATGACCCTGACCTTTCACCACTCAAATCGTGCAGCTCCATGAGATACACATGCATGCCAAATATCAAGTTTCTATCATCAATATTGCAAAAGTTATGACCAAACTTTAAACAAGGTTAAAGTTTTTGGTTAAAGTTTTGGGACAGACAGAATGACAATAACAGGCCAAAAACAATATACTCCCTCTTCTTTGAAGAAGGGGGCATAAAAATAATCATCTGGTAAAGTTTGTACATTGTAAGTTACTGTTTAATTATGCTTTTTCCACTGAAGCACTTATATTTAAGCATCCATATAGCATATTTTCCGTGGGGTATGGTCCTTATAAAAAATAATTTGATGCTTGTACCAAGTAATATTCGTATAATCATCAACAGCCAATAAAAACATGTTTGGTGTGTCTATAAATATAGAAATATACATATATATACATATATAAAACAAGAACATTGAGAAAAGAAAGGGATGAAAAAGGGTGGGATATATTTTTAAAGAGTGGGGAATAAAAAATTTGAAAGCAGGAAAAATATTTTAAAAGGATGGGACATAAATATCAAGGGAGGCCCTATGTTATTCTAGTTTATTACAATCCCTACTGGAAAGATGGTGAAATATAACTAAATTAGATAAATACCAAGATCTAAGCCATTGTTTTCACTTATTTAAGTTTATAAAAATAATAATAAATTGAAAAAAGATTTTTTTTAAATCGTTCAGAGAGACATTACACTTTGAAGAATGTAGTTTCCAAATTCCTGACAAATATAACTAATTACCGTATACAGTACAGTAAAAATGGGTTTTGCTTACCTGATAATTCTTAAATATAAGACCTGGGTGGAAGTATATCTGGAATGCCGTGATAATATCCAGTTGCTGCAAAACAGGACACAAGTTTTCAGAGAAAAAAAGTTATCAACAGTTGTTTATTATAAACGTGGCTTTAAACTGAGAAAAATAACTGTCATTTTTTATGGCCATGATAATGACTTGACTTGTTAATGTAACCATGACCTTTGAGTACAGATGACCTTTGAGTCCTTTAAGGATGAAAGTGGTCTATTCAACATATTGTCTGAATATGGGGATCATTTATAAGATTTTTTTTTTGACAATTGCCTTTTTCTTTACGATTTTAACTTAAATAGCCAGCTCAAAGAGGCCAATTTGCCATTTGTTATTTTGACAATCAGAAACCCTTACAAAGGTATTTTAGAATAGACGTTGGACCTTTCAGTTGAGTGTTTGCACATGATTGTTAAAATACAACAAAGAACAAGTTAATATTGCATTTCTATGCATTAAAGTATAATTCAACCATAAAAATATACCAACTTATAATAAATATTAATTTTATTTTAAGTTGTCATCGTAACTCTGAAATGTGGCTACTTTTTTCTCCCTTAGGGCCAACCTAAAAATACTGAAGTACGAGTGGTATTTCTCGACTTAAAGCATGGGACATTCAAAATTTAAGGCTTGAAGTCAGGACTTCCAACCTTTAAAAGCTATGGGAAGCAATGCCTTGATTTAAAGAGTTGTCTCATTTGGGTTACAGTATGTTCTAACCGGGTATTCTCACGGGTCGGCTTTTCTCGCGGTATTTCGTTTATGCCCCCTGACTTTTGTTTACAAAAACATTAGCGACCTTCTTGATAAATCTGCAAGAAACATCACTGGCTGCCAGTATCAATCGATTCTTGGTAATTAAATGTCCAAACAATAATGGCAAACATTATTTGAAGCCCAAATCCACTAAAAGCCATCTTTAAATGAATTTTCCCATTCAAATTCTTCGTTTTTTTCGATTTTTTATTTGGAAGTCTGCTTTGAGGTGCTTGGGTCAGACAATATTAATATTGTTAAAATTCTTAGATTTGCTCACCACTTATTTATTTTGATTATTTATGTGGTCAGACGATAACAATTGTTAAATTTGTAGAATTTTATTGATTTTGTACGAAAAAACTTAACAGTGCTTGAAAATAAACGTGATATTTATCTCTTTTTGTGTCTTAAATTCAAATTTATTTAAAATGATATCAACTTAATTGATTCCTGCTTTTGATGGTACAATGTATATCAGATCTTTGTTGATTCATATTTGATTAAATTTTAGTGCTATCTCACCTATTTACTGTGGAAATACCTGATGTGATAATAAATAAGAATGACAGACAGTGGTGTTGTTTTTGTTGTGTCTACAGTGAAAATGTATGGGTTTTCATTGTAAAAAAGTACTTCTGAAATAAAGTTAAGTAAAAAATGATTGTCTATTTAATATTTTATCTGATTGATTAACATGGTGTTTAGACTAGTATGATAATTCCTTCTGTACCATGAGAATTTAATACCAGATATCCGGCTAGGATACAATTGTGAAAACAACAATAAACAAAAGTAATTAAAACATAATACATTGAAACAAGGCTTGTCACCATAGGATGACATATGCCCCTTTTTTCCACATTTTTCAAAACCTAAACGCAAAACCTAAATCAGGGGTTTCACTGGCCCAAAAAAAGTTGTCGCCACTTTTTCTCGGCGTGAAAACCGTCGGTTATTCCAACCTTCAGTGATTTCAATATGCACCCTGCACTGTAGGTCGTTTACATCGTAGTAAATCAATATTTACAACTGACAGAAGCTGGCCGCTTATGTTTGGTCGCGTGCTTTCGGATAGCAGTACATTTTCGGATAGGATTTTACTGATTTTTCAAAATTCGCCACTTTTAAAAAATTGGAGCCACTTTTAAAAAAATTGGAGCCATTTTGCGACAGTGTTGAACGACAGCGAAACCCCTGCTAAATGCAAAGTGTGATGGAATTTCAGTCGGACAGATGGACAGTGCGATCACTATATGCCACCCTACTGGGGGCATAAAAAGTAAGCAATCATCACTTTAAATGTGAACAAATAAAAAATATAATTCCACATTTAAAGAATTATTTGCAACAACCTTACGGTCGCCAAAACTGGTACCTCAATGATAACCTGAGTCTCAGTTAGCCTATTTTTTTTAGTTTGATGTTTTAGACTAAAGTGTAACGTGTTTCCCAGAAGAAAAGTAACATACCACTGCCAATGTTGTTAAAACACATGCCGTCGTATAAGTTCTTGTCATTGGAGGCATCTGCATGTACTCCTGTTGGAAAGACTGAGCCATAGTTGATGTCGTTGTTGTAAACACAGGATTCCAAGTTTTGTTTACGTTTTAGTTACCGGAAGGAAGTGGTGAATGCCACGTTCGACTTGCGCATGAGCGTTCGAAGCAGGTCAAACCGGGCACATTCTAAAATGGTAAATGCCCGTGAGTGACTGTCATGAACGGGAAACCAATGGAGCAAAATGAGAAGTTCAAACCTCATAAACGAAGCACAATTTAGGATACGTGTAGAAATGTGGAACTTCCCACCCATCTGTGAGGCAAAACCTTCGCGCAGTCATTTGACTGGAACCAGCTCGATCAAATTGTATGTGAGAGCCACAGGCGCTCGATGGCAATGATCTCAATGATCGACTATATCCGTTTTAGTTACCCATTGTTTATTATAATTCATACACATACTAAATCAATAAAAATCTTCCGACAAAAAAAATCCTCCGTCTTCTTTAAAAAAGATAGTTTGACTTTGTATAAAGATATTATCTATATAGTATATACATAGTCGAACTATTTTTTTTTAAGAAGATGTTTTGTCGGAAGATTTTTATTAATTTAGTATGTGTATGCGTTATAATAAACAACGGGTAACTAAAATTGCGACACAACGGATAGTCGATCATTGAGTCATTACCATCGAGCGCCTGTGGTGAGAACAGGGCACGATAACTCTGCGTGGAGATTGTGTGAGACAGTGTCATTCTTTGTCAATGTGTATCATAAATGTGGCATAAAGCACCACTTCCAAAAATGTGCTAAAGTAAACAAAAAAGTGCGCTCGTTCGACGATGACAGTGACTGCGATTATATAAGTATGTTAGATGACTCAATGAACAGTGATGTGACGGTCGGTTGTACATACTGACATATCAGTTTTGGTAGACACGGGAGCCACATGTAATCTCATCAGCAAGACGGTCCTTAAGAAATTGAAAATAAAAGCTGAACTTGATGAATTAAAAGAAATTTTAATATCATAAAATGGACATTGTATCAAATCTATCAAATCAGCGGAGTCCGTGATACTAAAACGACGACTAATATTTACATCTTAAACAGTCACCTTTATCTATGTAACTTTATATTCAAGGGAAAGACCCCCGATAATGTTGTAGAACTTAAGGTCCAACCCTTTTTCCATATTTTTTCTTTTTGTGAATTGTAATTTAGTTGTAATTGTCAATTTGGAAATAAAATATGTTTAAACTTAAACTAAAATGTACAACAAATTAATGCATGGTAAATTTCAAGTTGTCGCTAAAACGGAAAACGATTCTCGGACGAAATGCATGCTTGAAGCTTAAAACATAAATAAGAAGGTTTCCAGTCGATCAAACATAACACCAAGATTTAATTAGCAAAAACAGTGACGTGTTCGATGGACTTTGATGTATGTCTGTAAAACACACAATAAAAAAGAACCCATTTTTGAAAAAGAAGTAAATGCAAATGAAAAAAATACTAGGTAGTATACATACATATTTATTTTTGAAGGAAAAGGTAAAATCAGATGTAGTACGAAACTCCACTTTCAGTTAACAATATAGTTAAATCCATCTTGTAGCTAGTCGAAGTTTCGAATTTCTTAATGCAATGAGGATTTCGAATAACGACAAAGGTATTGGCTTGGTATTTTGCGAGCAAGTAAATGTCCGGAAAAAGTATGTTATCACAACATCAAATACGACTAGATTCACCTTGTTAAAACACATAACTAAGTGCGCAAAATTTTAACAAAAAAAGTTAGGAACATATCGTACGGTACCCGCATATCGAGCGCATGGTATCGATCCTTTTATTTATATTAAGAACGAAACTCTCATGATGACGTCACACGCATGCGCTCCGAGTATTTTGTTTCACTACATTACTACGCTTAAACAGAAATACAAACAGAATAAACCAAAATGAGGAAAAAACAGGTATAATTAGATTTCAAAATCTTAACTTCAACTAAAATAATCAAAATGTGTCCATATTCCCTACATGCTATTGGTCCTCTTCATTTAATTTACACATACATTGCAAAGGGAAGCAGACAACTGCGCAAATGTAAACAGAACACTTTCGTTTATTTAATTTTCTGTTCAAAAAAATACTTTCACTTTTTCCCGATTCCCAGAAAATGTTGCATGAAAAATTCTAGCATAAGAACTATGCGCGCACATCGCGTCAGATGATATTCACATGTTCAGTGGGAATACCCCGTCTGGATTGGACGTTTATTTCATGAAATCTTTTAATATAAACATATATGCCGAAATTTATCAGAACAAATGCAGAACGATTGTGTTAATGAAATTCTTGAGCACTTTTAGCCCATGTTGCTCGAAGATGAATGCCCGATAGAACAGAAACTTGTTAAACTGTAAATAGAAGTAATATAAAGTTAAATTACTGTTTTAGTTGATATAAAACAAGAAATATCTTTAAAAAAAGATATACGGCGTATATCCTGACTTGGAAATCAAGTAGGAAAACGATTGTTTTATTTGATTCTGTATATGAAACAAAGATTCACACTTGTTGAAAACAAACCCTTTTCTTTTTTAAGTAAAAAGGGTTTATAAGTATGATTAATTGCCAGGACAGAGTTACGAGCCTTTGTTTTGACATCTGACAAAGTGTGAAGCTAATGATGGTTCCCTATTACTAATGATGCATGATATGAAGTAAAACAACATGCAATTACTGTGTATGTATGCGTGTGATAAGAGAAAATCGTCAAAAAATGTTGTCTAATATGAATATTAAGTACCATACACTATGACAACAAATTATAATGTTTGAACAATTTATATTATGTGAGTTGCTGCTTATATGGGATCCCCGCCAGGATTTGAACCTGTATTTCCTCTCCATATGGAAAGGTGTGTTTCCTTA
>VMBQ01009842.1:0-23265 GCA_007657795.1 Dreissena rostriformis | reverse complement strand
TATTTAACCCTTTGAGCGCTGGAACCGGATTTTGAAGGCCTTTGCAAACAGTTTGGATCCAGATGAGACGCCACAGAACGTGGCGTCTCATCAGGATCCAAACTGTTTGCTATTCTGATAGTATTCTTTGAAAAAAAATCAAAGAAAATGCAAATTTTATAAATTTAGCAGACAACATTTTAGCAGACGACAAATTTCCCAGCATGCAAAGGGTTAACTCACATGCATTAGGCCCAGTTTTTCAGAGCTAGGCTCAATATCTCTGCCAACTGAGCAAACCGTCTCAGTGTGATCTAAATAGAATTTCTGTCATACCTCCAGTTGTCTCGCAAGTTGCCTCACTTTGCCCACGTGGTCCTTGACGTCGGCCATCTTGTGTTTGTCAGCCTGCACACAGGACGAGAGGCGACGGCGCAGGCTGCTCGGTAACGTGGTCTCCATGGTGAACGGGGACTGGCTCGTCTGCTCGTTGCTGTTCATTCCCGACTGGGTTGTGCGCTTGGTCAGTGCCTACAAGTATCATATGATTTATCAATGCCTTTTTTTTCTCACATTTGCAGGAATTTCAATTGAAGCAGAATCCTGCTATTTGATGCAAGCAATTTGAAATGTTCACACTTTTGACTCCTGCAAATTATCTGCCTTGCATCATTTTGACCCAAATGTCACAAAGAAACCAACTACGAAATATTTTTATCATAAAATTTCTGTTTTTGCATTCTGTTTCACTTAAACATTTGCAGAGCATTTAACAAATATGAAGATACAAAAAACCTCTTGACTTCAGTATTTTGACTCCTCAAAATTTCATTTGACCATAAAAATGTAATTTGACGCTAGTTTTCAAAAGCTATTGAAATCCCTGTATCAAACAAACAAACATTTTCATTGATTTTTTCAGATTTGGGGGAAAATTGGCATGGCCCCTCTTCGAATGTTATGACAAAAGAAGACTTAATTTTTCAGATCAGCATGCTAACATGTTTATTTTTACTTTGCAGCAAAAGATTTATAAAATGCTTTGCTACAAAGGCTTAATTAGACTATGATCAAACTCATATTATTGAACTTCTGCAATATCTATTTTGATATTTGACCGTGCAAGATAAATTACAAAAGGCTTCAATCTGACCTTGCAGACGCCGTCTTCCCTGGCCCCGCAGTCGCAGAAGAAGGATCCAAACTTGGCGTACGTGAGGTCGTGGTCCTTGTGGCACACCTTGGCGCAGACGGTGCACACTCCCACACCATCCACCATCTTGCAGGTGTGGCAGTGGTACCTATGGAACACAGCATGGAATAACATNCTTTCTTGGTCGGTGTATTCAGTACAGAGTTGTCTTATCATGGCCACTACATGCTGATACATCTCCTCCAGATATAGCTCGCTATCCACAGGGCCAACATGACTTTCCAGGTACAGAGATACCTGCAGACGATACGATGAAGAACTGCATTAAGTGAATACAGTGACACCTATTTTTGTGGCTTTTCGTTAAGCCGCTCAAACATGAAATTTCAAAGAACGTTTATGTTTTAAGTCTATTAACAGGTATGATACAAAAATCCTGAATTTAAGATCCAACAAATAGGCCAGAAACCATGAAATTTCATATCAACTAGTTATGAACTAATGAATCCACAGTATATTTTTACATAATCAATATTGCAGTTTTGCACAGAAATATCATTTAGAGCTAGATGACTTTCAAGGCTCATTATATTGTATATCTTCAAACAACGATAAGATGCAAAACTATGTTAACCCTTTGCATGCTGGGAAATTTGTCTTCTGCTAAAATGTTGTCTGCTGAATTTCTAAAATAAGCATTTTCTTCGATTTTTTTTCAAAGAATACTATCAGAATAGCAAACAGTTTGGATCCTGATGAGACGCCACGTTCTGTGGCGTCTCATCTGGATCCAAACTGTTTGCAAAGGCCTTCAAAATCCAGTTCCAGCACTCAAAGGGTTAACTTATCAATTTTAACATTCATTGTAAATCAGGTAGATACAATGCCACCTGGAATTGTAAAGGGATGGAAATACTCATGGCCCATTGATGATTCGTTCTATAGACAAGTATTGAATACAACAAGGATTGGTAAACAAGGTCAAAATGTCAGTATTTAACCCATTCCCTCTCAGAAGCAAAGTAAAAATGGCTATAATCAACCTGCATAAAACCAGAACAGCATGCGAGTAACTTACAGTCTGTTAAGGTTTTATGCTGTTCGCTGCTCATTGGTATCTTAGGGTTGGATATGTAGCCTTAAAAACTTAAATCTATTTAGAAAGGTCTTTAATTTAATTTTCTAGGGACTACAAATGGCTCAAAATGCATATATAAGAGGAAAAGGTTTAAGCCTGATAATCCCTGGTAACTAAACGAAACTCAACATGTCTGCCAGAATGTGCAGGGCCGTAAAAATATGTAATCTCATTTTTCCTTAAGACAGGGATTGAAAAAAAAACAAGGATTGGCGAAAAAGGTCAAAATGTCCGTTTCTAAGCCTGATAATCCATGGACACTTTATGAGACTCACCATGTCTGCAAGGTACTCCGTGGCCGTGTCAAACATCAACGGGAACATTAGACGAGACATCTCAACATTGGGGGTCTTGTCGGGGCACCAACTGCCAACATAAACAATCTATGAATGTTTGTTTGATAAGTAAGTTGTATGCTTTGCCGTTTTCAACTGTATTTCAGTCATATCAGCCTCTTTCTTGGAAAACTGGGGCTTAATGTATGTCTGTAAAGTGGCTAATCAGGGACGACTCTTTCCGCCTAGACTGGATTTATTTATTTTAAAGAATTTCTTGAAACGAAAAATTCCACAAAAGCGGAAAGTGTTGTCCCAATATTAGCCTGTGCAAACTGCACAGGCTAATCTGGGACAACACTTTATGCACTTGCAATAAGCCCAGTTTTCTTATAACATGGTTCAATTTAAACCTCGACATTGACTTACCTAGACAGGTCTGAGGCCAGGCGACACAAAGCATGCAGGACATGCTTGATTGAACCAGTGAGAGTGAACTTGGCATCTGAAAGAGAAACAAACATGATTGAGCCAGTGAGACTGAACATGGCATCTGAAAGAGAAACAAACATGATTGAACCAGTGAGACTGAACTTGGCATCTGAAAGAGAAACAAACATGATTGANTCTGTGTGATGGTGAACGTACACAGCTTGTTGTTCATCGACTCTTCATCCTGCTGAAGAAACACAAGAAACAAGGTAAGGGATTTCAATTAAAAATGTCTAACTTTACTCTGGGAATAATCTCCCTTCCATCAATTTGACGCAAATGTTCCCAAGAAGCTTACTCCAAAATATATTTTATATCTATTTTTATTTTTTTTATTGTGTTTCATTAAATTGCATGCAAAACAACTTTATAGGACTATTTTACAAATATGCAGAAACAAAATAACTCTTGACGTTATAGTATTTAAACCACTGAAATATGCATTTGATCCCCAAAAATATTTCAAATGACCCAAGAACAATTCAAGCATGGGGTCTTTTGACTCCTGACTTTTCAAAATCTATTGGAAATCACTGAGATTACAGTGGGGAGTGGCTCAAAACTGGGAAATTACTTGGAAATAGTATGTTGTTGTTTTGATGTAAATATTCCTTCCATTGAAGCCTCTGGTATGAAAGTACTATAAACCGTGAAAAAGAGCTTATGTTAAAACCTCTGTGCACTAAAATTAATTCTATGCATTTTACTAGTGCACCAAGCTTTCTCATGCATAGAAACTTATTTATCAATTATTACCAAATTGTTAGTACTTTACCGTTGAAAATGCAGTCTTGCTTTTATTTTGCCGAGTAAGATGACCATTATACAATGTCTGCAAAGTAATATTGTTTGCAAATACATCTTATAAGCCAATGTATGTATGAAAGAATGCACAGAATCTGGATCAAACTCAATTTTTCCCAGAAAATTAAGTAATTGGAAAATATTCAAGGACACAAAAACAGGATCCATTTACAGTTTGCAATTTACTGAATTACCCAAAGTAACTGATCATGACATAGCAGATCTACAGAGTATTTAGGGAGAGGGGTTTTTAAGCAGGGTAATAGCAACAAATGGCATAAAAATCCATGTATCACTCTTGCACAATTATTGTTTTGCAAATATTTGGGGAGTGGCAGTCTAACTGTTCACACTTATAAGCAAAGTGAAAATGGCCATAAGCAACCAGCATAAAACCAGAAAAGCCTGCGAGTTACTCACAGTATGTTCAGGTTTTATGTTGTTTGCTGCTCATCAGTATCTTAGGGTTGGAAATGAAGCCTTTTAAACTTGTATCTATTAAGAAAGGTTTTTCTAACAGACTACTAACGCCTCAAAGTGTGTATCTGAGTGGCAGTGTTTTATTTTGGTCGAATTTGGGGCCATAATTCAGCCCCATTCCCAATCTCAACAAGTTTTTTTGTCCCCAAATGACAGCCTAAAATTCCTAAATGAATATTTCAAAAAAATAAATAAAATAGTTTTACAATATTTAGTTCATTTTCCTATACAGCTCTATAAGTTCAACCTTAATAAATACTTCAATTTTAGTATATTTTTTTTAATTTTCTCTAAATCCAAAGGGCACCAGCCAAATCGACCCAAATGGTTAAAAAAAACACTAGTCAACTCACCGAGTCCTCGCCAGTAGTGTTGTCCTCCTCGTGACTGAGCTCCTCGTCCCAGTCGCTGTCAGCCTCCTGGGCCACACTGATCACCTCCCGTTCTTCCGGAATCTCGTCCACTCCAGCAGTGGCATGGTCGTCTGCTTTCCTCACTGCCGCCAGTACCCCACCCACGTAGGATAGCAGGCAGCAGAGTGTACTCAGGAGATTCTGTGGCGATATCAAACAAGTTCAATTGATTTGATTTTTTAATGGACTACAAACTAGTTAAAGTGTGTATCTGAGAATTAAAGGGTTAAGAAAATAACATAAACTGCAACCATATTATTCTGGTAGTTTAGTCAAAAATCTACATCAACAAATGGTGTTTACATGTCAGATTGAATCATGTGATTCTTTTAACCCTTTGCATGCTGGGAAATTTGTTGTCTGCTAAAATGTCGTCTGCCAAATTTCTAAAATTAGCATTTTCTTTGATTTTTTTCAAAGAATACTATCAGAATAGCAAACAGTTTGGATCCTGATGAGACGCCACGTTCTGTGGCGTCTCATCTGGATCCAAACTGTTTGCAAAGACCTTCAAAATCCGTTTCCAGCGCTCAAAGGGTTAAAAAGTATCTTCGGACCAATTCACTTTGAAGCATTTGGCATTTTTATGAAGAAACGAAACAAGCTTCATTCTTGGTAAACTGGGTATAATGCATAAGGCATACTAAATTTATATTGGTACATTGTATATAAGTAAATAAGTTTCATTAATATAGATGTTTTTTCAAATTGCATGTGAATTCAATAGCCATTTTTGCTGAATTAAAAGGACGATTACTTTTAATAAATATTTTTGTTTGCTAAACAAAGGGACCACATAGGAAAGCAGACAGCAGAGGATGCTGAGGAGATTCTGTGGCGACATCAAACAACTAGAGCTTTGTCACAGACATGACGTATACCCCCACATGCTGCTTTGACACATAATATTTTGCATGCTGTCTTCACAAAACAAGATAGGCTAATTTATGGTGATTTTTAAGTATTATTATGCCATTATCATTTATGGCCATTTTGACCTTTGAACTCTTGAATTTTTTCGCATTACACTCCGTCCAATTTTAAAATTTCACGATGAATGACATAGTTATGGCCTGGACGAGCTCATATATGGCCATTTTTTACTTTTGAACTCCCAAGTGTGACCTTGACCTTTGAGATAGCAACGTAATTCTCTCGCATGACACACCGTCCAATGATTGTGAACAAATGTACCGAGTAGTTTTAAAATCTCACAATGAACGATATAGTTATGGCCAGGACAAGCTCATTTATGGCCATTTTTGAACTTTGAACTTTGAGTGTGACCTTGACCTTGGAGATATAGACGTAATTCTTTCGAGCAACACACCGTCCAATGATGGAAAACAAATGTGCCAAATGATTTTAAAATCTCACAATGAACGATATAGTTATGGCCCGGACAAGCTCATTTATGGCCAGTTTTGACCTTTGAACTCAAAGTGTGACCTTGACCTTGGAGATATTGACGTAATTCTTTCGCGCGACACACCGTCCAATGATGGTGAACAAATGTGACAAATGATTTTCAAATCTCACAATGAACGACATAGTTCTGGCCAGGACAGGCATTTGACCTTTGAACTCAAAGAGTGACCTTGACCTTGGAGATATCGACCTAATTCTTTCGCAGGACACACCGTCCAATGATGGTTAACAAATGAACCAAATGATTTTGAAATCTAACGATAAATGACATAGTTATGGTCCAGAAAACTTTCGGTTTAAAACGCTCTTAGTTACCCCATGACCTAGTTTCTGACCTGGCATGACCCATATTCAAACTTGACCTAGACATCATCTAGATACAACTTCTGACCAAGTTTGGTGAAGATCAGAAAATGTTTCGGGACAAACCAACCCATCGAGCGACAGACCGACCGACCGACAAAGTGACTCCTATATAGCCCCCATTACAAATGGTAATGGGGGTAAAATAACAAGATGAAACGAGCCTCACTCTGGGAAAATTGGGTCCAATGCATGTGCGTAAAGTTTTGTCCCAGATTAGCCAGTGCAGTCTGCACAGGCTAATCAGGGATGACAATTTCCACTTTTATGGTACTTTTTGTTTAAAGGCAGTCTCTCTTTAAAAACATTCAGTTTAGGCAGAAAGTGTCGTCCTTGATTAGTAGGTGTGGATTGCACAGGCTAATCTGGTACAACACTTTACGCACATGCATTAAGCACTTTTTACAAGTAATCAAACAATATGGAGATTATAACAAGAAGAGGTTTTGAGGAAAGATGATTTTGAGCATATCAGCTAAAATAATGTCCAGATTGAAGAAGGGGGTCATTGCCGGAAATTAAAAAAAGATGCAAAAAGGGAAGGCGAATAGCGAGTTGAGAAAACATTCAACAATAAAGAGCTCTCAGAACAATGCTGTTCTTACAAGATATTGTCCTAGTAGTAATGAATAACGCCTTGAATACCCCCAAAGCTGCATGTTGTAATACGTAGCAAGATGCAATTATCATGATAAAGAAATTGTTAGTTGAAAAAGGCTCGTTATGTTAGTTATTTTTAACGTAGGGTAATACATACATATATTTCAATCATAAGCAACAATGCATGCCAGTTTGAATGTTGTATGTTGAAAAGTGTATGAGTACTGATTTGTAGTATACAGGCCCTTATGTTGATGAAATTAAATTAAATGGGAAAATTGGGCTAAATGCATGTGCGTAAAGTTTCTTCCCTGTACAGGCTTATCAGGGACGACACTTTCCATTAAGACTTGATTTCCATTTCGAAGAGACTTCCTATAAAAGAAAATTCCAGTAAAGCGGACAGTGTCATCCCTGATTAGCCTGTGCAAACTGCACAGGCTAATCTGGGACGACGCTTAACTGACATGCATTAAGCCCAGTTTTCCAAGAATGTGGATCAAATATTTGCTACATACAAGCCATAAATGTCAAGCACATGTGTTCTTACCTTGCCAGACTTGCTCTGACTCAACATTTTCTCCAAGATATCCTTCTGTGTGACGTGGCTTTTACTGCAAGTAGGAAATATTACATTCATAATCATTGCATTCAATATTATTCAATACTAAATAGTGGTGGAAAATCAGACAGTTTCAATCTACCAACTTTTAATTAAGTGCACACATAAAAAACATAAGAGACCTTTATGAGACTTACACAGAAATATACGGGACTCAAAATGTCTACATATATTGTGTTGTTTTTTTCTCTTTTTGGGACCTACAACTACTTTGAATTGTCAACCAAGCAGTTTCTACTTGCAAATCAATGGTTGAGCTGACCAATTCTGTTCATATTTGAGTAGTAAACAACAGTCCATGGTATGATAATCTAATCCTTTACTGTTAAACCAATATAATTCGTTGGACATTAATTTGTGTGAGTCCCCTCAACCATGAAATCAAATGTCGAACCAACGTTTAAGTCCAAAAGTCTTATATGTGTTGTGTTCTGAGAAAACTGGGCATAATGCTTGTGCGTAAATTGTCATCCAAGATTAGGCTAATCAGGGATGACAATTTCCACTTTGATGGAATTTTTCGTTTAAATGATGTCTCTTTTTAGCGAAAATCCAGTTTAGGCGGAAAGTGTCGTCCCAGATTAGCCTGTGCGGACCGCACAGGTTACTCTGGGATGACACTTTACGCACAAGCATTATGCCAAGTTTTCTCAGAACATGACACATATCATCCATACCACAACTGTAGCCAGACGGTGGCAGCATTGAACAACGTCACATGTCCAGCCCCCTTCCCAACAAGTGCCAGGGTATGCAGCACATCCATCACTTCAGGAAACCCGCTGGCCTCCGTGCCCAGGGAGGTCAGTAGCCCTTCCCCCAGGGGCAGCAGGGCCGTCAAAACGGTCCTGGGCAGGTCCTCACCCGCCGGACAGCCGGGCCGGACGAGATGGTGGCTGAACGTCTGCAGGAGCTGACGATTCTCTGAGAACTGCTCTTCGTCCATACCCTGAAACCATTGAAATGATATGAATGTATAATAAATACATAAAATAAATTAAATGAAAGAGAGTTGAATGCACCATTGATGTAACTCATGCGCTCTTATATGTAACAGAAATATGATTTTTGAACCACCTCAGGGGAGAAAACTGTGTATCTCCCCGTTACAAGGTGAAGATAATCTCTTCATTTTTAAACAAGCACAGTCAAGAACTATTTGCAAATCTAGACACTTAAATGGAGAAAGTCAACTGAAAGAAGGAAAAATTACACCACTGAGTAATGAATCCATCCCTCTACTCACCTTTGGTTGCACTACAAACTTGAGCAGCCATGCCTGCCAGACGGCAGAGTCTACGGTTGCCAGGTGATGGAGCTTGGAACACAGGCCCTGGAAGTTCTTTGCATTTTTGCCATTCTCACCTTTAAAGACAAAGTGTGCATTGAAAGCCAACAGGGCTGATTAGAAAATGTGCACATGTTTATGATCCAGGCTTGCCTAACATTTTTCTGATTTGGGAATAAATAGGGCTGAAAGTCTGCAAGTCCTGTGACAGTAACTTTGGAAAGTGACTCAAAAACCTCCATTAGTGCAAGTCCAGTATGATGATAGGTCCTTTGCATTATAAGTTGTTACAATGTTGCGACATCATAAAAAATCCCTCTTCCGTTAATATAAAACGATCACTTTTTTTCCAAGAGTCTTTAGAAGTTCTATGCACTTTTTCTGTTTGTCAGCTATAAAGATGAAACATTGTGACTATGCTAATGTTACAAAGGACACAGGTTTCAGCCTTTGACAAGATCTTCTCATTAAGGGACCAAGAACTAGTTCTACCTAAGAAATGGGTAGTTCTACACAGGAAAAAGATCAAGAAGCCTTTGGCCTTCAATGCGATGGAGCTAAAATATACAGGTTTTAACAAAACACTCACTCAGTTGTAGAAGCCTGTTGAACAGTTTCATCACTCGGGCTGCAAAGTTTGAGCTGAGGTGATTGAGTGAAGAGGAGACGAGCAGCCCTCGCAGATCTGTAGAAAAGAATATCAAAGAATTTAACAAGAAACACGTCAGTTCTTGTCCGGTATTCACAAAGCGTCTGAGGTAAATCATCACTTAAGATGTTCTTGGGGGAAGATTTTAGATAAACAAATTCAGTAAGAATTGTAATGGTTTCAGCTTCCAAAAGATTACTTCTTTAAAACATGTTTATCTTTATAATACCTCATTGATAAATAGCCAGAGACTAGCCCTGGGAATTAGTTCACCAGCCATTTATGAGGGGGAAAAAATATGAAAAACTAGACCAAACAAGAACTCCTGAGTTTGAATAGATACTCTAAGTATCTAAATAACACATTTTTATGTATATGTATATACAAATGTATTATTATATTATTTGCTTTTGCTTGTTAAAGCTTTTTCCGAACAACTTTGAGGAATTTTTTGTAAAATGCAATCATCATACAATCATAAATGGTATATTCAAATTTTCTCGTTTTTTTATNTTAAATGGGGGGGGGGGGATTTATAATTTGTGCATAATACATGTGCAAGTATAGTTGTAGAAGGGTCAACACAAAGCATTTGGCAGGTAATCATTTACAGTTAAGAAGTTTAACACAAATATGAGCCGCATTTGGGAAAACTGGGCTTAATCCATGTGCGTTAAGTGTCATCCTAGATTAACCTGTGCAGATTGAACAGACTAATTAGGTATGACACTTTCATCAAATGCATTACGCCTGTTTTTCCCAGAGCGCGGCTCAATAACAACACAAAAGTCGGCCCTTACTTTCTGCCTCAAAGAAGCTGTTGAATGCCTTCATAGCCGTGGGTTTGTCAATGTGGTTCTCCAAGAACTTCATGCAGTCGCAGAAGATGCTCTCATCCAGGTGGCTGCAAGTGTATAGCAGGTATTTCAATTGAAGCAGAATCCAGCTTTTTGATGCAAGCATTTTGCAATTTTCTAACTTTTCACTCCTGCAAATTTTCTGCCTTGCATCAATTTGATGCAAATGTCACCAGAAAACTAGATCAATATAATATTTTAAATGATAAAAAGCAATTGCATAGTATTTCACTCAAATTTATACTAACAAACATTTTTAGAGCAATGAACAAACATACAGAAATAAAATAACTCTGGACTTTAGTATTTCGACCCCTGAAAATTTCATTTGACCCCTGCAAATTTCATTTGACCCCTGCAAATTTCATTTGACCCCTGCAAATTTCATTTGACCCCTGCACATTTCATTTGAGTCCTGGTTTTCGAAATGTATTGAAATCCCGGGTATAAACATGTTACAGTGCTATTGAGAATACAAGGCTGGTGTTGGATAATGATGAATATTTTATTACACGCTTTTTAGTGAAATATATAATTTTATTGATCAAAGACATTGTCTTAACATGGCCATCCGATTCTTATACATGTGAAAAGTAGAGAGTTTCTCCCCTCTATACTGAACAGGGTAATTGAGAGTTACCTCTCTTGGTCTGTGCAGTCCCTACAGAGTTGTCTTATCATGGTCAAGTCATAGTGACACAGGCAACAAGTACAGAGTTATGGCTCTTTCTGATGTAATAAATAGTTATAAACTTTCGTGGTCTGTGTAGTCAGTATAGACATGTCATGTCCACAACAGAGTAACACATTCAACGAGTACAGAGTTACTGCCCTTTACAGTGTAATTAAGAGTTACCTTTCTTGGTCGGTGTATTCAGTACAGAGTTGTCTTATCATGGCCACTACATGCTGATACATCTCCTCCAGATATAGCTCGCTGTCCACCGGTCCAACATGACTTTCCAGGTACAGAGATACCTGCAGACGATACGATGAAGAACTGCATTAAGTAAATATAGTGACACCTATTTTGTAACTTTTCGTTAAGCCGCTCAAACATGAAATTTCAAAGAACGTTTATGTTTTAAGTCTAATAACAGGTATTATACAAAAAATCCTGAATTTAAGATCCAACAAATAGGCCAGAAACCATGAAATTTCATTTCAACTAATTATGAACTAATGAATCCACAGTATATTTTTTACATAATCAGTTTTGCACAGAATTATCATTTAGAGCTAGATGACTTTCAAGGCTCATTATATTGTATATCTTCAAACAACAATAAGATGCAAAACTATGTTAACCCTTTGCATGCTGGGAAATTTGTCGTCTGCTAAAATGTCGTCTGCTGAATTTCTAAAATTAGCATTTTCTTTGAATTTTTTCAAAGAATACTATCAGAATAGCAAACAGTTTGGATCCTGATGAGACGCCACGTTCTGAGACGCCACGTTCTGTGGCGTCTCATCTGGATCCAAACTGTTTGCAAAGGCCTTCAAAATCCGGTTCCAGCGCTCAAAGGGTTAATTGATGTGCATAAATTGTTGTCCTCGATCAGGGATGACACTTTCCGCCTAAACTAGTTTTTCCACTATTATACGAAGAGACTTCCTTTTAACTAAAAAATACAATAAAATTGGAAAGTGTTGGACTGTACATGCTAATCTGGGACAACACTTTACGCACATTCATTAACCCTTTGAGCGCTGGAACCGGATTTTGAAGGCCTTTGCAAACAGTTTGGATCCAGATGAGACGCCACAGAACGTGGCGTCTCATCAGGATCCAAACTGTTTGCTATTCTGATAGTATTCTTTGAAAAAAAATCAAAGAAAATGCTAATTTTAGAAATTTAGCAGACAACATTTTAGCAGACGACAAATTTCCCAGCATGCAAANTGGCATCTGAAAGGGAAACAAACATGATTGAACCAGTGAGACTGAACTTGGCATCTGAAAGGGAAACAAACATGATTGAACCAGTGAGACTGAACTTGGCATCTGAAAGGGAAACAAACATGATTGAACCAGTGAGACTGAACTTGGCATCTGAAAGGGAAACAAACATGATTGAACCAGTGAGACTGAACTTGGCATCTGAAAGGGAAACAAACATGATTGAACCAGTGAGACTGAACTTGGCATCTGAAAGGGAAACAAACATGATTGAACCAGTGAGACTGAACTTGGCATCTGAAAGGGAAACAAACATGATTGAACCAGTGAGACTGAACTTGGCATCTGAAAGGGAAACAAACATGATTGAACCAGTGAGACTGAACTTGGCATCTGAAAGGGAAACAAACATGATTGAACCAGTGAGACTGAACTTGGCATCTGAAAGGGAAACAAACATGATTGAACCAGTGAGACTGAACTTGGCATCTGAAAGGGAAACAAACATGATTGAACCAGTGAGACTGAACTTGGCATCTGAAAGGGAAACAAACATGATTGAACCAGTGAGACTGAACTTGGCATCTGAAAGGGAAACAAACATGATTGAACCAGTGAGACTGAACTTGGCATCTGAAAGGGAAACAAACATGATTGAACCAGTGAGACTGAACTTGGCATCTGAAAGGGAAACAAACATGATTGAACCAGTGAGACTGAACTTGGCATCTGAAAGGGAAACAAACATGATTGAACCAGTGAGACTGAACTTGGCATCTGAAAGGGAAACAAACATGATTGAACCAGTGAGACTGAACTTGGCATCTGAAAGGGAAACAAACATGATTGAACCAGTGAGACTGAACTTGGCATCTGAAAGGGAAACAAACATGATTGAACCAGTGAGACTGAACTTGGCATCTGAAAGGGAAACAAACATGATTGAACCAGTGAGACTGAACTTGGCATCTGAAAGGGAAACAAACATGATTGAACCAGTGAGACTGAACTTGGCATCTGAAAGGGAAACAAACATGATTGAACCAGTGAGACTGAACTTGGCATCTGAAAGGGAAACAAACATGATTGAACCAGTGAGACTGAACTTGGCATCTGAAAGGGAAACAAACATGATTGAACCAGTGAGACTGAACTTGGCATCTGAAAGAGAAACAAACATGATTGAACCAGTGAGACTGAACTTGGCATCTGAAAGGGAAACAAACATGATTGAACCAGTGAGACTGAACTTGGCATCTGAAAGAGAAACAAACATGATTGAACCAGTGAGACTGAACTTGGCATCTGAAAGGGAAACAAACATGATTGAACCAGTGAGACTGAACTTGGCATCTGAAAGGGAAACAAACATGATTGAACCAGTGAGACTGAACTTGGCATCTGAAAGGGAAACAAACATGATTGAACCAGTGAGACTGAACTTGGCATCTGAAAGGGAAACAAACATGATTGAACCAGTGAGACTGAACTTGGCATCTGAAAGGGAAACAAACATGATTGAACCAGTGAGACTGAACTTGGCATCTGAAAGGGAAACAAACATGATAAGTTGAGCCTCATTCTAGGAAAACTGGACTAAATTCATGTGCGTAGAGTGTCGTCCCAGATTAGCCTGTCAGTCTGCACAGGCTATACAGGGACGACACTTTCTGTCTAAACTATTTTGGTTTAAAAGAGGCTTCCTTTAAACAAAAAATTCCATTAAAGCAGAAAGTATCATCCTGATAAGCCTGGGCGGACTGCACAGGCTAATCTGGGACGACACTTGACGCACATGCATTAAGCCAAGTTTTCCCAGACCAAGGCTCATTTGTTCTATTTTATTCATTAATAAAAACTTAATCACACTGAAATGTCTATGGGTATGTTGTATATCATTATCAAGTCTGGATAGAAAAGATAACTACCTATGGCATAAACTTAGCTGAATTTCCAAGTGGTTGATAATAACAAAACTGCACAGAACAGTTTCATCCTTATGTTTGTGTTTAAGCCGTGATTTGATATTTTTAGTGTTATAAGTGCATACATTTTATTAGATTATGCTTATTAAGTCTGCACAGGCAAAACAGGGACGACACATTTTCTGCCTGGACTGGATTCTCATTTAGAACAGACTTCCTTTATTTAAAAAATTCCATAAAACTTGAAAGTGTCGTCCCTGATTAGCCTATGCTGACTGCACATGCATTAAGCCCAGTTTTTCAGAGCGGGGCACAAATATGTTTAACCTTACTAAACTAGGTGTAATAGCAAACAGTGTTTATTTCACCATTTTAAGAATGGGGCCGGGTCCCTTTGGATTGGGAAAAGTTACGTTGTTTTTACTAAAATTGGAAAATAAGTGTATTTGTTGTTTTTTTCTAAAAATTACTTCAAAATTGATAATAAAAGTGTTTACAATACCCAATTTACTAAGGCTCAGCATATACACTTGGATGGAAGATAAATTAAATGTTGTGATTTTCTTTAACCATTACATTTATTGGAATGCTTCGAATGGCAATTTTTCGGTCCACTTTTTTTGGGAAACTTTTTCCATTGGGAATGGGTCCCTAAAAGTGGCCCTGAAATTGAAGGAAAAAACACTGCAAATATCGAGTACCTGTCAGTTTGCAGACGTGCACTTTCTGTATGGCCTCCAGGTAGCTCTCTCCTGGCAGGATGTCAGAGGCAAACGCATTCCTCTGCAACAAAACACATAATTAAATGTAAAGTGTTACAAAAGACAACAACAAATTCATTCAACTGCTTCAAGTGTTTGATATACAACTGCAGTTACTAACAAAATTGAAAAAATAACACATTTTTTTTTTTAGGAAACTGGGCTGATTTTCTAAACTTGCCCCTGTATCTTTTTTGTCATCTTAGATATTGAGCTGTGCTCTGGAAAAATGGGCCTTAATGCATTTGTGTAAAATGTCATCCCAGATTAGCCTGAGCAGTCTGCTCAGGTTAATGAGGGATGCCACTTTCCGCATTAACTTTATTTTCCCTAAGAAAAGACTTCCCTTAAACAAAATATAAAATAAAGGTGGAAAGTGTCGTGCAAGATTAGCCGGTGCATTGCAGAACGACACTTTACACACATGCATTAACCCTTTGAGCGCTGGAACCGGATTTGAAAGGCCTTTGCAAACAGTTTGGATCCAGATCCAAACTGTTTGCTATTCTGATAGTATTCTTTGAAAAAAATTCGAAGAAAATGCTAATTTTAGAAATTAAGCAGAAAACATTTTAGCAGACGACAAATTTCCCAGCATGCAAAGGGTTATTAAGCCCCCTTTTCACATAGCAGCTCATAAACAATTTTAAGAAAACTGGGATGATTTTTTTTTAACCTGCGCCATGTACCTATTTTTGTCATCTAAGACAAACACTACTAGTACTACCAGTGCCACTACCTTCCCAGCGTTTGGCTCTCCGTGGCGTTGTGGATATGGTGTCATATGGGAGATAACAAGTTTGATCCCCACTGTTGGAGCGTTCTTTAGATCTCTTCCAAGGACACCAAGTACTGGCTTTACCAAGGAAACTGACTCGAGAGTGTTTCAATAAGCTTCAGGCTTTCAATACAATTAAAATTATATAAATAGGTTTTTACTTACCCAGCTTCCCATGCTGGGAAAGTCCGTGTTCAGACTGCTGTTCCACATATCGATGGCCGACTTCACGGGGCCGGGCAGGGCCGACACGAGGCCCAACTGGGTCGCGACCTTGCTAGCCCGACTGGACGACACGCACATCACCCTGGACACGGCCTCTAGTTGCCGTGGCGACAGGGTGTCCTCCTGGAGGGACGACAGCTGGCCCAGGATGCTGGATCTGCAATGAGAAAAGATTCCATTTAAATGAGGTCTGTTGTAAACGAAACTAAGGTATAGGCGGAAAGTGTCGTCCCTGATTAGCCTGTGCAGACTGCACAGGCAAATCTGGGACGACACTTTACGTACATAAATTAAGTCCAGTTTCCTCAGATAGAGGCTCATGGGTGAAAGTGCAGAAAGTTGACAAATACTGAAATGATGTTTTTGCTTTAGTAAATGTAGGACACAAAAATTAAAAACTATTAAAACTATTATGCATACAGACATTTTGTTTTATGTATACTCTTTGATTTTTCTACTGACAAAGAATACAATAACTGTAATTAAACCACTCAGTAAATAACACAAAAAGTAGACCCAGTTCTAAGAACAGCATTGATAAATGTAGTTACAATATTAACATACTAATACAGTTAGATATATTACTTGTTATAATTTTTCCATGATCAATATTTATTGGCCCTAACCCTCCTTCTCATCATCATCCTCACCAGCATCATACTCACCACCATAACTACCATAATCACCACCATCTTTGTTTCATTTTAATCTCAAACTTTTAACACTTACCATTTTATTTGCAGTTCTGACAGAAATGATAACATAAATGCATTACAAAGCCTGCCCTATATACCTCACATAGATAGTATAGTGCTTTACATACCTCACATAGATAGTATAGTACTATACATACCTCACATAGATAGTATAGTGCTATACATACCTCACATAGATAGTATAGTGCTATACATACCTCACATAGATAGTATAGTGCTATACATACCTCACATAGATAGTATAGTGCTATACATACCTCACATAGATAGTATAGTGCTATACATACCTCACATAGATAGTATAGTGCTATACATACCTCACATAGATAGTATAGTGCTATACATACCTCACATAGATAGTATAGTGCTATACATACCTCACATAGATAGTATAGTGCTATACATACCTCACATAGATAGTATAGTGCTATACATACCTCACATAGATAGTATAGTGCTATACATACCTCACATAGATAGTATAGTGCTATACATACCTCACATAGATAGTATAGTGCTATACATACCTCACATAGATAGTATAGTGCTATACATACCTCACATAGATAGTATAGTGCTATACATACCTCACATAGATAGTATAGTGCTATACATACCTCACATAGATAGTATAGTGCTATACATACCTCACATAGATAGTATAGTGCTATACATACCTCACATAGATAGTATAGTGCTATACATACCTCACATAGATAGTATAGTGCTATACATACCTCACATAGATAGTATAGTGCTATACATACCTCACATAGATAGTATAGTGCTATACATACCTCACATAGATAGTATAGTGCTATACATACCTCACATAGATAGTATAGTGCTATACATACCTCACATAGATAGTATAGTGCTATACATACCTCACATAGATAGTATAGTGCTATACATACCTCACATAGATAGTATAGTGCTATACATACCTCACATAGATAGTATAGTGCTATACATACCTCACATAGATAGTATAGTGCTATACATACCTCACATAGATAGTATAGTGCTATACATACCTCACATAGATAGTATAGTGCTATACATACCTCACATAGATAGTATAGTGCTATACATACCTCACATAGATAGTATAGTGCTATACATACCTCACATAGATAGTATAGTGCTATACATACCTCACATAGATAGTATAGTGCTATACATACCTCACATAGATAGTATAGTGCTATACATACCTCACATAGATAGTATAGTGCTATACATACCTCACATAGATAGTATAGTGCTATACATACCTCACATAGATAGTATAGTGCTATACATACCTCACATAGATAGTATAGTGCTATACATACCTCACATAGATAGTATAGTGCTATACATACCTCACATAGATAGTATAGTGCTATACATACCTCACATAGATAGTATAGTGCTATACATACCTCACATAGATAGTATAGTGCTATACATACCTCACATAGATAGTATAGTGCTATACATACCTCACATAGATAGTATAGTGCTATACATACCTCACATAGATAGTATAGTGCTATACATACCTCACATAGATAGTATAGTGCTATACATACCTCACATAGATAGTATAGTGCTATACATACCTCACATAGATAGTATAGTGCTATACATACCTCACATAGATAGTATAGTGCTATACATACCTCACATAGATAGTATAGTGCTATACATACCTCACATAGATAGTATAGTGCTATACATACCTCACATAGATAGTATAGTGCTATACATACCTCACATAGATAGTATAGTGCTATACATACCTCACATAGATAGTATAGTGCTATACATACCTCACATAGATAGTATAGTGCTATACATACCTCACATAGATAGTATAGTGCTATACATACCTCACATAGATAGTATAGTGCTATACATACCTCACATAGATAGTATAGTGCTATACATACCTCACATAGATAGTATAGTGCTATACATACCTCACATAGATAGTATAGTGCTATACATACCTCACATAGATAGTATAGTGCTATACATACCTCACATAGATAGTATAGTGCTATACATACCTCACATAGATAGTATAGTGCTATACATACCTCACATAGATAGTATAGTGCTATACATACCTCACATAGATAGTATAGTGCTATACATACCTCACATAGATAGTATAGTGCTATACATACCTCACATAGATAGTATAGTGCTATACATACCTCACATAGATAGTATAGTGCTATACATACCTCACATAGATAGTATAGTGCTATACATACCTCACATAGATAGTATAGTGCTATACATACCTCACATAGATAGTATAGTGCTATACATACCTCACATAGATAGTATAGTGCTATACATACCTCACATAGATAGTATAGTGCTATACATACCTCACATAGATAGTATAGTGCTATACATACCTCACATAGATAGTATAGTGCTATACATACCTCACATAGATAGTATAGTGCTATACATACCTCACATAGATAGTATAGTGCTATACATACCTCACATAGATAGTATAGTGCTATACATACCTCACATAGATAGTATAGTGCTATACATACCTCACATAGATAGTATAGTGCTATACATACCTCACATAGATAGTATAGTGCTATACATACCTCACATAGATAGTATAGTGCTATACATACCTCACATAGATAGTATAGTGCTATACATACCTCACATAGATAGTATAGTGCTATACATACCTCACATAGATAGTATAGTGCTATACATACCTCACATAGATAGTATAGTGCTATACATACCTCACATAGATAGTATAGTGCTATACATACCTCACATAGATAGTATAGTGCTATACATACCTCACATAGATAGTATAGTGCTATACATACCTCACATAGATAGTATAGTGCTATACATACCTCACATAGATAGTATAGTGCTATACATACCTCACATAGATAGTATAGTGCTATACATACCTCACATAGATAGTATAGTGCTATACATACCTCACATAGATAGTATAGTGCTATACATACCTCACATAGATAGTATAGTGCTATACATACCTCACATAGATAGTATAGTGCTATACATACCTCACATAGATAGTATAGTGCTATACATACCTCACATAGATAGTATAGTGCTATACATACCTCACATAGATAGTATAGTGCTATACATACCTCACATAGATAGTATAGTGCTATACATACCTCACATAGATAGTATAGTGCTATACATACCTCACATAGATAGTATAGTGCTATACATACCTCACATAGATAGTATAGTGCTATACATACCTCACATAGATAGTATAGTGCTATACATACCTCACATAGATAGTATAGTGCTATACATACCTCACATAGATAGTATAGTGCTATACATACCTCACATAGATAGTATAGTGCTATACATACCTCACATAGATAGTATAGTGCTATACATACCTCACATAGATAGTATAGTGCTATACATACCTCACATAGATAGTATAGTGCTATACATACCTCACATAGATAGTATAGTGCTATACATACCTCACATAGATAGTATAGTGCTATACATACCTCACATAGATAGTATAGTGCTATACATACCTCACATAGATAGTATAGTGCTATACATACCTCACATAGATAGTATAGTGCTATACATACCTCACATAGATAGTATAGTGCTATACATACCTCACATAGATAGTATAGTGCTNATGACATAGTTATGGCCCGGACAAGCTCATTTATGGCCATTTTTGACCTTTGAACTCAAAGTGTGACCTTGACCTTGGAGATATCGACGTAATTATTTCGCGCGACACACCGTCCAATGATGGTGAACAAATGTGCCAAATAATTTTAAAATATGACAATAAATGACATAGTTATGGCCCGGACAAGCTCATTTATGGCCATTTTTGACCTTTGAACTCAAAGTGTGACCTTGACCTTGGAGATATCGACGTAATTATTTCGCGCGACACACCGTCCAATGATGGTGAACAAATGTGCCAATTGATTTTAAAATCTGACAATGAACGACATAGTTATGGCCCGGACAAGCTTGTTCCGCCCGCCCGCCAGCCAGCCCGCCAGCCCGCCCACATTCGCCAATCTAATAACCAGTTTTTTCCTTCGGAAAACCTGGTTAAAAAGCATATCTTTAGGATAGGAGACTAAAATATTTGAAATGTCAACAAAATAACCAGATTTTTAAAAAAATAAATATATCTCTTTTTTTAATTAATTTCTACCATACTTGCTTGAAGGTAATTAGCAGGAACATGTTAAATATGGCTGAATATGCAGTTCGCAAAATTGTGTTCATGCAATCTTCCAACATTCCTTTTATAATTTAACAATTCTTTTTTTGATTTAACGGTCATAAATTGTAAAACAAATAATTCTCCATGTCAGCAAACATATGAGCATCTATTTTTAAAAACAAATTTAATAAGACACGTCAGGAAACATTTGGGCATAAAAATCGATTTCTCTCATTCATCATTGCTTGGGCCTGGATTCACAAACCCTTTTTAATAGCTAAGAATAAAGAATAAACTTCGAACCAAGAAAGCATACTTCAGAATTTAAATGAATACGTGCTAAATCATTATTGTCATTAACACATTGTTCTAAATGCAGAAACATGTTATTTTAGGCGCAAACTACCATGTTATACATAACTGTCAAGTAGCTTAACTTTTAAAGGGACTGTCAACCACGAATGACGAAAAAAGAAAAGTTCTAAAATACCGTATTTTTTTACAATTATTAGTTTATATTGATTAAAATATCACGACTTGTATATTACATCACTTGAAAAAAGTTCATATTTTCAGTATATTCGGTAATACAATTTCATGATGTGAAATCGCGAAAATAGGTGACATAATGATATGCACACTATAAATAACGCAAGTAGATTGATCATTGTTTATATAAAATATATACAATTCACTACGCATGCACAATTTGCATTCCTGGGTTTACCACGTGACGATGAATCATGTATTTTTAATTTGTATTTATTTATTTTTACTGGGTATGCATACCCAGTAAAAATAAATAAATACAAAAATAAAGTAAAAATAAAAAAATAAAGTAATTTTATATACCAGTCGTGATATTTTAGTCAATATAATCTAATAATTGTAAAAAATACAGTATTTTAGAACTTTTCTTCTTTCGTCATTCGTGGTTTACAGTCCCTTTAAGTAGCTTTAGCAAATTACAGTTGTAGGATTATTCTTTATTTCAAGATGTAAATCTAAGAATCGTGTGATGAATACAGGGCCTGATTACCTGTTCCAGTAGATAGTTCATACACAGCTGTATGTCATACTCAATGTTGTTGGCCCCTTTATTGGCCCCTGTCAGGAGGGACTCGGCCTGCTGGGTGGTCAGGCCCTGTTTCACGAGGCTGTCCTGTAAGCACAGAAATGAGCCTTTCTCTTGGAACACCACATTTGAATTTACGTAAAGTAACCTGCTCTGGGAAAACAGGGCTTCATGCATGCGTGTAAAGTGTTGCCAAAGATTAGCCTGTGAAGTCTGCACAGGCTAATCAGGGACAAAATTGTCCGAATATACTGGATTTTCGTTTAGAAGTCCCTTCCTTTAAGAGAAAAATGCCATAAAAGCAGAAAGGGTTGTCCCTGATTAATGTTATATACCATCGTGATATTTCAATGAATATAAACTAATAATTGTAAAAAAATATGGTATTTTAGAACTTTCCTTTTTTCGTCATTCGTGGTTAACAGTCCCTTAAAACTCCAGTCATAAATTAAATTTGTTGTTAGATCTTTGACCAGAAAGGGCTCAGAGCTTTAAATTCAACTTTAACCCTTTGCATGCTGGGAAATTTGTTGTCTGCTAAAATGTCGTCGGCTGAATTTCTAAAATCAGCATTTTCTTCCATTTTTTTCAAAGAATACTATCAGAATAGCAAACAGTTTGGATCCTGATGAGACGCCACGTTCTGTGGCGTCTCATCTGGATTCAAACTGTTTGCAAAGGCCTTTAAAATTCGGTTCCAGCGCTAAAAGGGTTAAAATGAACTGGCCACAGATTTGCGCAATCGCATCATTTAAAATAAAATTTGAATGTGTTAACCATGGACACTTGTGGGTGTGGGTCCTACAGTTTTATACCATGGATAGGGAAATAAACTAAATGTTAAAATTGTCATACAATTGTGTGTTGTTCTTTTTGTCCTACAGTTTGATACCATGGACAGGGAAATAAACTAAATGTTTACATTTACTTTAAATTGTTTGTTTTTTTTTGTTTTTTTTGTTTGCACAAATTGTGGCCCAAAATTTGACCCCCCCAAAAGAGCACTGTATACATATAGCTATCATACCTTGATCCAGCCGGCAAATGCCTTCTCGCCCAGCCTGGCGCCCCAGCGCAGGGTGTGCAGCACGT
>VMBQ01009841.1:5679-30012 GCA_007657795.1 Dreissena rostriformis | reverse complement strand
TTTGAGTTATTGTCCTCCGTCCGTCCATCTGTCAGTATTCGTCCGTCCGATTTGCACCCATCCTCAAACATAGGATATGTTGCGGGGGATATCAATTCTACGAATTTGCTTGTTCTATTTTTGTTTCTCTCGAAGGCAAACCGCAAAGTTCTACGTAATGAGAAGTGTTTTACGATATTCATGTCAATTAACGCGAATGATATGGTCTCATGGTCATCATGACGAGTTAATACAAGTGGGCGTGTGAACTATATATTTTATAATTAGGACATGTGATCAAGTGTCCACCGACCTTTTACAATTACGATACGCGTTGCTTCATAATGTTTATAGAAGTGTTTATAGAGAATAACAGGTTACTGCATTAATACAGAGAACCCTCGCGACCGTTTGTAGATTGCGGTTACTAATGATGGACGCAAATTCCTCGCATAGGGCCCAACAAAATGAATACCTTTTTACACTCTGGTACTATATTTCTGCAATCCAAACATATCCTATAGCATGCTTATTTGTTTCGTGTTTACAATACAGGTCAACCTGTGTCTGTTGCATACTTTACGATAACACTATTCTTTTTACCGTTGTATCAAACCTATTTACGCGAAGTAGAATGATACAGCTTTCAATGACATAAAGTGTCATATAAAAAAGGTTCTATCAGTAACGGAGTATTACGCGCGACCGCCTATACTGTCACCATTTGTTCATTTGTGTCGCTATGGATAGATACAAATTATTAGCTGCATTTGTTGAAGTTTAAATGTTGAGGTTGAACTATGCCCGCAAACATACATTTATAATACATAGGGTGATGTGTACAGTGCGTGTATCATAAACAAAGTATATATTGCTGCATCTTGAGAGGTGATTGGCGCTGAAAGTGAACACAACTGCAGCTTTCTTAATCGGAAACTCGCAACTGATGCCAACACTAGTGTGCTGTTCTTTCCAGTTTGTTGAAAATGTCACTCCATTTTACCCCATTCAAAAATAATATAAGCTCCATAACTGAACTTTTATTGGATGATTCTTTAAAAATAGGTTTTAAACTTGTAAAAACGCATTTTTTACCTTTGAACAATTTTGGTGAGTTATTATTTGCCATTTTATTGACCTTATTATCAAAGATCAAAGGTGTAAGTACACTTTTAAAAGCAAATTATGCTTATGTATTCTGTGTGTACGAATGGAGAATATACTGCTATGCTTATTAAATAACCTGAGAGATGGTAATCAGAACATTAACATTTATCTATATAACACTTTGCAAGAAAATCGTTTACGATTAATTTAAAATCCTTCCTGTTAGTCTTAAAATTATAAGCAGAATCTACGTATAATACCCTAAGCAATATGACTCCGAATTACTTGTCTGCAACTGATTAGTATTGTTATATTTATGATCGTTGTTCGATTATTTGTTTACTGACTGTTGACTCTTTGAATCTGTTATTGATGAAATTCCAAAATAAATATTTTAAAAACGTTATTAATAGGCGGGCTAGATCACTAGCACGATACTGCTATATTAAGCAATATTTAATGTGCGTAAACAACGTGTTTTGAACCAACTATANCGTCATGTACATATGGTTTTGGCGGGAAACAACAAAGTAAAACACGTCACATCGGCTAGCAGGACAGTCGACGGCAGACGGCAGATGTATACGGCGATCCAGATTCCGCGCCCACAATACAGCTTAGAGCGAAGACCCAGCGTGGACATGGGCGTCATTTCTAGAATGAGATCGAAGAATGTTTTGTCACCCGCGCCAACAGTTGCATATCATTTGCCCCGTTCACACGACACGTCAAATCCAGCATCGTTGACGTCAACGCAGGTGGAGACCTCACCGATTACCCAACACACGTCCGTGTTAACGTTATCAGCGTCATCAAATCCTACTGACGCATCAGCACATTCGCTATTAATTCGACATCAGGTGATCACACAGATGTCACTTCCTAGAAATCAGACGACAAGTTCCACTGCCACGCGTCTTGTTCATCCGGTCACAGAAATAAGGCCAATTCTTAAAGGAAACAGACGGAAACAGACCGCGGAATCGCCAGACAGCTCAGAGACTACATCGACCGCAGTGCAAGCGCACAAGGTTCGAACATTGGACCCGAAATTCCAATACCGTTTACCAGATAAGCCGGACGCTGAAAAGTTCCAGAAATCAGTGTCATTCAAGGAGGATATTTTTAGTTCAAAGATAAACAGACGTCATATGACGTCACCTGTACTATCGTTGCCATACAGTGTTCTCAGGTCAGAAGACAGTGACCGGACGCAGATATTCGTCTAAGATGGATTGTTGAATCTGTTGTTTATGTATTCATTCTAAAATTGAAATATTAACATATTGGTGCTTAAATAATACATCAAATTTCATGCTTTATTTTATCACCTGCGTGAAGAATCTCAAACAGGAACCAAGCTATCAAAGTAAGGAGAAATGTTGTATTGTTTTCTGTGATACAATAAACGCATTCGTAATGGCTTTTCAAAAATAAATCAAGTACAATTAATATAAACACATTTTTAAAACTCAATTATAAAAAAATAATGCACATGTTTTATTACATCCATCGTTATTGTTATGGTATTCGATGTGTACAAGTAGCAAATAGTCTACTTTTTCTCCTCATTTCACTTACTTGTAAACAGAAATCATAGAATATCACATTTTAAACTTTAAACACATGTGTTTTACCGCAGTAGTTCTAAGCACACATATTCTAGATATATTCTTTTTAATTATATTGCCAATTTTAAAATACGCTATGTTTGTATTGTTAAAACTAAATTGTTTCCCACGTCTATTTATTTCAAATATGTGTGTTTGTTTGTTTGTTTAAATATCTTACTACTAATTAAGTATGCCTATATCATCAAGTGAACCGTTAGGTATTATATAACCTCTTTTTGCTAGAAAATACATCTTATGATGGCTAATAATGTTATGTTTTTCACGTATTTATTATATTATACGTCAATATAGAACCGTTTGTGCTCGAACATGTTTTATTATATTTAAACATACGAGTTGGTATATTAATGTTTTTGTTCTAGAAGTAATATCTTTCAAAATTTGTGAATTATAGGGCCCATTCTTTATGAGGGTGAAAATTGAAATGTTTATTTCTAACCAATAATTTTTCACACTGTATGTGATGTGTGTGTATATGATCCTGTAAATGAGATTCGATGAAAAAATATTCTTCTGTGGTCGTCGCTCTTACCCTGTTTTGGTAAATCAATTATTCAAATTGTATAAATATGCAACATACATGTATGAGGCAACATCAGCAACTGCTTCACATATGTGCAAAATAGGACTTGTGAATTGTTGTGTTGTCTAAAGGAAGTTTATAATCGCACATTTTGCTGCATTAATTTTTTGAAATAGAACTTGTGTGCATGGTTTACGTTGTATTGCGTCCATTTGTTCAGATTAGATAAAACTAAAAACAAATGTTATATTTAATAAAAGTATCGAATAACCCACGGCCGGAAGTTTAGATGCGTAGGGATTAAATCACGAGGGCGAAGCACGAGTGATTTGAAACCACGCATCTTAACTTCCGGCCGTGGGTTATCCGACAACAAACTATAACGTACACGAATTATTTCGATTCTAACACGATTTTTACAAAAGATTTATACAATGTATCTTATTTTTCTTGTGTACTATTTTATGTGAAGTTCCGCCCATAAAATTAACTTTCTGCTGTTATGTCGATCAGATCTCCGCCCTTTATAACAGCCAAACTGGATGAAAAAACGTGTCATTTCTCCCGTTTGCTTAAATAAGAACAACAACAACTTGTGTAAACTTACATGTTTACATTGTACACTTTTAATAAACGCAAGAGTGTAACAGCTACAACGATAACAACACTATATATGTTACATTAAATTGGGACTTTCATTCATAAAATACCGGATTATTACGCTGGTGGAAAATGTCATCGTTTTCTCACAGTCGCGCATTGTCGTTATCGGATTATCGCATTGTCGCCATCGTACTATCGCATTCTCGCCATCGTATTGTCGCACTGTCGTCATCGTATTGTCGCACTCTCGCATTGTCGTCCTCTGGATTGTAATGTGTAATCACGATGGCCCTAACGGTATTCCGTAGGAAAGACTTTCAAATGCTCATTGTTTAGAACTATACTAGATACAACTGACAATAATGTCTGTTAATAAAAACGAAAAAACATGACATGTGATATGTGAAGTAAAATAGTGCACTGATCCAAATTTCGCTGTCTTATTTAAATGAAAGACTGGTTTTAAAGCTGCATGCAAAAGCAAACGGTCTTTGGTAATACGATTCATCAAATTGGACATATGTTTATTGTGTAGGGTTTTAAAGACCATGTCCACGGAAATTATGTGAATTCACGCTAAAATTTGCATTTCGTTCCGTTCAGAATAAGTAGTCACATTAAATATTAAGTGTAGAAAATCTAGACCGTACAATTGCGGAAATGATTTAAAACAGGTTATAGTGTTACAATGAGTTACTCATATTGTTCCGTGTAAAAGTAATTTGCAGAACCAATATTTTATTCAGATACATGTTTCTTTTTTAACATATGCGTGCACTCTTTTCGGATCCCTTATTCTGCTTCTGTTTCTCTCGATGGCCAACCGCAAAGTTCTACGTAATGAGAAGTGTTTACGATATACATGTCAATTAACGCTAATGTTATGGTCTCATTGTCATCATGACGAGTAAATAAAAGTGGGCTTGTGAACTATATATTTTATAATTAAGACATGTTATCAAGTGTCCATCGACCTTTTGCAATTACGATACTCGTTTTTTCATAATGTTTATAGAAGTGTATATAGAGAATAACAGGTTACTGCATTAATACAGAGAACCCTCGTGACCGTTTGTAGATTGCGGTTACTAATGACGGACGCAAAGCCCTCGCTAAGGACCACAAAATCAAGGCCTTTTACACAATGGTACTATATTTCTGCAATCAAATAATATCGTGTAGCTTGCCCACTTGTTTAGTGTTTAAAATATAGGACACTCTTTGTTTTTAGTATGCATACTTTACGAGAACACTTCTCTTGCACATTTGGATCAGATCTAGTTATGTGAAGTAGTATGAGAAAGTTTTCAATGACATCAAGTGCAACACAAAAAAGGTTCTATCAGTAACGGAGTATTAAGCGCGACCGTCTATACCGTCCCCATGTGTTCATTTGTGTCGCTATGGATAGATACAAATTATTAGCTGCATTAAATTTTGTTGCAGTTTAAATGTTGAGGTTAAACTATGCCAACACTAGTGTGCTGTTCATTCCAGTTTGTTGAAAATGTCACTCCATTTTACCCCATTCAAAAAAAATATAAGCTCCATAACTCAACTTTAATTGGATCATTCTGTAAAAATAGGTTTTAAACTTGTAAAAACGCATTTTTTACCTTTAAACAATTTTGGTGAGTTATTATTTGCCATTTTATTGACCTTATTATCAAAAATCAAAGGTGTAAGTACACTTTTAAAAGCCAATTATGCTTCTGTATTCTGTGTGTACGAATGGAGAATATACTGCTATGCTTATTAAATAACATGAGAGATGGTAATCAGACCATTTACATTTATCTATATAACACTTTGCAAGAAAATCGTTTACGATTAATTTAAAATCCTTTCTGTTCGTCTTAAAATTATAAGCAGAATCAATGTATAATACCCTAAGCAATATGACTCCGAATTACTTGTCTGCAACTGATTAGTATTGTTATATTTATTATCGTTGTTCGATTATTTGTTTACTGACTGTGGACTCTTTGAATCTGTTATTGATGAAATTCCAAAATAAATATTTTTAAAACGTTATTTATAAGCGGGCTAGATCACTAGCACGATACTGCTATATTAAGCAATGTTTAATGTGCGTAAACAACGTGTTTTGAACCAACTATACAATGACAGTGTGTAGTCAATAGATCTGTTGTGACACCTGTATAGTGTCAATCATTTATAGCAATACAATCTATATTGATAACCAATTAGCACAGACACATAATTGGTAGGTATAGAGATCTTTATCAGGATACTACCTATTATATTGTCCCCAACAAGGTATTGAGTATGAATGATCAAATGTATTGGCTAGACTAATTTAAGTTTTACTATGATTGACAATAGTTAAAAAAAATTATCGCAAGATGTCTGTCAATTGACAACCCCCACGCCTGATTGGCTGGTACCGAGAATAGCTCGTATCAAATCCTTGCCACCATTATTCGCCACGTGATGATGTGCGATACAAACGTTATTCTTATTATCGAAAATCTAGTGTAGGCGGAAAGTGTCGACTCAGATTAGCCTCTGCGGACTTTACAGGCTAATCTTTGACGACACTTTACGCACATGCATTAAGCCCGAACAGGCAACTATTTACATACAACGCATCGATGATACAACTTCCTGTCACAAAGATTTGATATACAGTTAGAGGTACAGGCGCCCACATTTCGATGTGATCACAGCAAAATCTTTAATGCAGTCTGTATAAGCATTCGCGCTAGTTTATGATTATAAGTTTATTTATCTTCATTGACAACACAATTACATTCAGCATCGACTCGCGAGCTACCGGATTTTAATCTCTTAATAGCTAAATCTATTTAAAAAAACGTAATTCTAATCCCGTTTTAAGAGTCAAAAACCTTTGAGTGATGGCAAGAAAAAGGCTCAGTAATATCACATTATGATAATAAAAGTGTTTTTAATATTGCATACATCATCGTTTGTTTGCTTGACGAACCCATTTTGGTATACTTATCAATTTGTCAGCATACATGCATCTACACTGTTGCTCACTGTTTCAGAGCATTTCATTTCGTAGAATAGTTATTTTCTTACTAGACTGCTTATTAATACCTATATATACGTTACGATCTAGGAATTTGAAAGTCATGCTGCTTAAAGTGGTCGATTGTTAAAATTGGTATTTGTTTGGTTGGTGTATTGGCCTTATTCTATTGTAATTCACTTTTCACCTTTTAAACCTGTGGGCTATATACATGTTACAAATATAACGTGCCTATACATTCTAACTTGCGTTTATGACACTTTATATTAATTTAAAACAGCAACATTGTTTAAATTTTAGTCTGAGAAATGCATTTTAACATTCGTTGTCCTCCGCGGGACAGAGATGAATAAAACAACATGGTTAAATACCAAGCTATTTTACCCTTAATCTGTACTGGACAAGAAACCATTTAGCTTTACAACACAATATTGTACGCAGGAGATATAATATCTAGTAAAAACGGTATTACAGTAATCAGTACCAGCGATGCGATATCGCCTCAATTAGACAAAAATATTACAACCGTATCTTGAGACAAGACCTATCATAATTGTATGACACCACTCGTAAACATGCGGTCAAAACAGAATGATCTTGTCATATAGTTAATTCACTATATGTCTCCAGAGCACAGGTAATTGTGTGTAATCGACACCCTTGGGGCATCGTTTACAATCTTTGAAATCTATTCGGCGTCACTAGTGTTAAAAAACATCCGCCATTCTTTTGTGGAGGCAATTTTTTCATTCGTTCTGTTTCATTTTGTGCAAAGTTCGTTTAAATGAAATTTAACGTATTCATTCATTATATAAAATTATTGTATAGATTCGTTGTAAAGCAAGTGTCAAGGAACAACGGGGATAATTGTTGTTCAAATTGTAGTTTATGATTGCATTAAGATATACAACAATATGCCCGATTGAGTGTAATTCAATGATTAACGATTGCGGTACAAAAGCTGCTAGTAACTTTTACATATTTTCGTATGCGTAAAGAATGGTCTTTTACATGATTAATGCCACATTTTGAACGAATCTGTTAGCAGCTGTTATTCTACGATGCGTAGTATATGGGTATATAACGGACTTTTGTCTATCAAAGAAAGTGTTAAGACATGATGTATAATGCAACATTTTTTTATTTTTTCTGCAGATAATATGTGATTGATATTGTTAGTAGTACATTGATAAGAATATCACACAAATATTATCACAAGAACTCTCATGATTTAGAACTTTACTAGATACTAGTATCACTGACAATAATGTTTGTTAATACAAACGAATAAGCATGAAATGTAATATGTGAAGTAAAAAAATGCACTGATCCAAATTTCACTGTCACTCTTATCAGTGTTATTTACGTGTTAACGAATGGTCTTTAAGCTTTCTGGCAAAAGCAAACGGTCTTTGGTAATGCGATTCAGTGTATTATAAATCTGTTTATTTTGCGGGGTATTCAAGACCGTGACCACAGAAAGTAATGTAATGCACGCTAAAACTGTATTTCGTCTAATTCAGAAAAGGCAGTCACGTTGACTGTAAAGTTAAACATAGCGTTTGCGTTGAATATTTGGCTCACAGACATACACATCTACTTAGGAAAAGAAAATAGTGGGCATTACCATTTTGCAATCACAATCTTCTTGCCCAGTTTTCCCAGAACGAGACTCTTATGATGACTAGTGAATACCAGCTCTGTTCGTTAGAAACATTCACTGAGTTAAAACCTAAATATTTACGTATAATTGGTTTGCTATGTAAACATTCTTTTCGTAAGTGTCACCGAACTTAATATTGTGTCTTTATATGCCTATTCAAATCATGTATTCTCTTCAATTCAAATAAAAGTACACAGCCATATTAAAGTTTACTCGTGCAAAGCATGAACACTCATTGTAATAGTAATTTAAATAAGGTCTTTTAATTAATAAACCATATGTTTTTTTATTGTTACAGCGAATTGTTAATTAAATTACGATTGTCCGCATGTCTGCTCCTTTTTTTACTGGCTTTTGTTTACTTACGGTCAATGACTTTAAATGAATACAACTAATGAATCATTCAGTTGATAGCATACATTTCAAAAACAGTTTACCTTTATTCATTTAGGCCATTGTTTTTCCGATTGTGGCCTTGAGTGTGTACATTACTTTGGTCATTGTTCGAACAAAATAATTTATTTCATTCTCAGGGACGAAACCTTTCGCTTTTATGGAATTTTCATTTTAAAGGAAGTGTCTTTTAAACGAAATCCAATATAGGCGGAAAGTGTCGTCCATGATTAGCCTGTGCGAACTGCTCAGGCTAATTTGAAACGAAACTTTACGTACATGCATTAAGCTCAGTTTTCCCAGAATATATAGTTTCCCTCATATATTTATATTGCTTTTTAATAGCACGTGTCTGCAGGTTCTTTTGCTTTTCTCGTGGGATCATAAAATTGAAGGTCCGGCTGTTTATGTTGATTTGGGGAAAATATACATTAAATATATTATAGATAATTGACAGTGAAGTACACAGTACAAACATGCAGGTCGGAATGGCTGAGAAGTGAGCATTCAAGACATTTTATCCAGCTGTCTGTTGTTCAAACCACGATGGAAACGAAGGTTTTGATTTTTCTATTTATTGTTTTCTTATTTCTACTTAGCTCTTCGAAAGTTTATGCTTCAATAAAACAAATCCAAACGGCTGTGTCTATGTTTCGCAAAATATAAAACAACTGGGAAACAGTCCCATTAAAGTTAATCGACGCACGAGTTTATAATTATGTTCTATGATGTCAGTTTGCCAACTTATCTGACAGTTCACCCAAGCATTTGAAAGTCCTATCAAACATGTTTAATAAATCAACTGCCACGAATTATTTCATTTATATATGTCACTATATTTGCCAACTATGTATTTAATTACATATTATCCATTCACCTTTTTAAAGCCACGAAAGAAACATGATAGATTTGGTGCTGTTACAAGGCAAGATCTCCAATCTTATACTTGCCATGCAAAATATTTGCCGTTCTTGACGTCTGAATTGAAATGATAAATGTGTGTGCAATAAATATTCTAATTTTTATCAGTTTATACTTTTAAACGTCAATAATCTGAGTGATTTTCATATTCAATTATGTTATTCACGTTCAATGCATAATGTAAGGCAGCTCTGGTTGGCAAATACGTTAAATAATATGAATTGAACTGTCCGAAAAAGCAGTATGGTAGGTTCTGGTTGAGTCGTGGGTTCTTGTTGAGTCGTGGTTATAGAGATCGCGTGAAATCACGTGATAGTACGTTCGCATATGATGCAATTCGTTACAGAAAAATGTTTTAACACATTCACCATCGTTTATCCAATACAAAATACGACAAAAACATGTAAATATTGTAATTAATCATAACAGAATACGTTCTTTATAAAATATTTCCTCCTTTATGTAGAGTACATGTAGTGTTTCTAAGAAACACAACATCGTTTATTTATGAGTATTTTCCATGCTACATCGTCTGTTGACATTTTTTCAAAATAAATTAACCTCCCCTGTAATGTAGGTACTATAGAGTTTATTTACAGGTTGCCTCCGCGTCTTCACGACAACATTAAAGGTATCGATCTGCCCCTGTGACCTTTCAGGGGAGAATATTAATTTTGAGCCAAATAAGGTCAAATTTACCCCGGCTGCCCGGGTTTTCGCCAAGGAGATAATTTTGATTCAAATAGACAAGTACACGATGGCCAATGAGTCCTAACTGTGCTCTGTTAGACAATTTAAAGACAATTCATGTCTGGTTGCCCTTAAAATGACAAGGTTACTCCGCCAAGGGAGTACTGACAATTTAGCAAAGATGATCCTCCTGCTCCTAGCGCGCTGCGTCGCTTTTATGGCCACTCTTGTCGTCATCAGCCGTCGACCCGATCCCCGGAACGGTTTCTCCAGTGTGTTTAACGTACTGAGTACCGCCGTCCTGGGACACATTCATAAGGCCACCCACTCGAAGTCCTGGATTGCTCCAGGTCCGCCCCGTCCGTCTTCTACGCTGGTAAATCCGTTGTCTCGCTGTTCCCATCCCACTACGGGCGACTATAGTGGGGAACAATCCGCTTTAAATCTTCGTCCCCTACTAGGGTTAAAAGTAGACTCCCAATCATTACGTTCTGGGAGACAGCGAAGACCCGTCCCACACTTGGCGACAACAGTTTCAACCCCTAGACCACTGTATCTACATCCCCTACGGACAATTAGCATTCCGCTTGGGGACCCCCGTCCTCACGTTCTGGGAGACAACGAAGTTAGCAGTAGAGAAGACGTCCGGCTCGAGAGATGACGGTACCCGCTGGATTAGCAGAGCCGCCCGCAGAAGTTCCCCTTTCCGACAAGTCTTCAAGAAAATCCTCTGCGGGTGACTCTCACCCCGGTCGCGACGCGCACGCTCCAGCAGCTGACCGAGACCTCCCCTGCAATGTAAGTTTTAAGGCTATTTATAACATGAAAATCTTTAAATTGTAATTGCCAATCAGAACCCACGACTCAACCAGAACACTATTTCAAGATAGTTTGAGACTATCAACACACTCGATAATTCTGATGTTTACAGTCGATAAACACTTTTTTTTAATGCAACAAATATAAAGACTACAGGTTAATTATTATGTTTACAATGATTCATAGTCATATATTCATAACATATTTGTGATGCAGCATCTTTATGAAAATTACCCACGACTCAACCAGACTATAGCATAATTGCCAAAAGCGAAATCGACTCTGATAATTATACGTCATTGATAACCATTTCTGTAGGATCTTTAGCACTAGATATGTCAAACATAACACCTTTATACTAAACTCATATCAAATGTATCCTTACAGTGACTTGGATTTTAAAAATATCGTAGATTCAAAAACATTGTATGCATTATATTCAAACAAGAAAAATAACAATCCTGAGTTAGAATAATTATAATAAAAACTGTTTTGTCAATAATATCAATAGTCGAAATCGGTGACATCATACGACATTCTAACGATTTTCCACGATAATTTGGGAAATACGTGTATTATGAACATGGCGTTCAAATACGCTGTTACTAAAAATAACTGTCCAGTGTTCGAATTCCGATGAAGGCAAACCTTTTAATTCAACTCTGTTTTATTTCTATCATTATTATTTGCTCCAAATATTATAGTTTTCCAAGTAAAAACATATCATCACATGTCTTTCAAAAATACGAAAAAGTTGTGGAATAAGTCCCTTTAAAAAATGTTGTATCGTAAAATATTGCAGTTTGAAGCAGTTTCAGTAAACATTATTATTGCCGCGTTCTACAAATAAAAAAAATTATTTGTTGTAGTAATATGAAAACATAAGAAAAATGTCTTGTATGTGCATTTTGTCGGGATAATTCATAAACAAAATGAATACGACAGGGACGAATTTAAGTGTTGCAGTTTTAATAATTAGTTTTGTAAGTAAATAATTAATGACAATGACAAATTGTACATATCATAAGGCTAAATTAAACAAAAGCATTTAACAAATATTTGCGGAGCAAAATTGTTGCTGCGGGCGCAAAATAAAAATATTTTTATTTCGTCTTAAGATTTTATGGTGCAGCAAATCTGACAAACATTTAAGCAATTTGTTGTGGCCTAAGCTAGACATATACAAAGGTGTACATCAATTATCAGTTCAAATACTAATGTAGAGTTTTTAGTCTTAGTATACTCTTGAACGGCAGTCTGTATATATCAGCAGTCTTTTGAGTTGACGAAATTGATAAGATGATGCCGAAAATAGCCGAGATATCTTAAGATCCGTCAAAGCAGCTGATAATCTGTTTGTGAATATTTAATAGATTGCCTGTCAAAGTTGTAAAGTCCCACTTACGCCAAATCCTCTCAATGCCGCAATCTATTGAGTGTACATAGCGCATGAGATACGATATACATTTGCAGAATAGTGACGTGAATGCGAAATTTATTAACAGTCAAATTAAATGTCCAAAATAAGCTCCTTTTGAACGGGTAAATCTTAGATCTTAAAAGTGGTGAATGGGTTTTGGAAAGTCTGATATTAACGGAGTTTCTTTGACCGAGTGTCCTTTTTGTGAACGAGAATTTTAGTTTCACTAAGAATACGATAAAGGCGCATTTTCTTTTAAGTTAAGTTTTTTAAAGCGAAAATCGTGATTTCGTTTTTTTTTTAGATTTCATTGAACTTTCTTTTCTATTTCTCTCTCTTAAACGTTTTTCTTTTAGCTCATAAAATGATATTATCAGACTGTAGACGACTTTAACGTGTACTGAATTATTTATTAAACATTATACATCAGCCATAATAATAAAACTTGCTTTCGTATGCAGTATGACCGTCTAATCGGATGGATTACTTTCATACGACACTCTAACCCTGTAAATGTAGAACACATGCATACATAAGAAGGCTGAATACAATAGGATTCATGTGTAAATACCGTTACTCAAGCCCATCGCATTTAAACATTTCACATAATTTACACTTAATGAGAAACAAGTATTTTCGGAGAAAATGATATCAAAATGGTCTGTTGTCGAAAAATCGAAGATTAATACAATAACGGGAAAAAAGAATGTGTGTGAATCAGTTGTTTGCATACTACATAATGAATGCTTTATATTGTAATAAAAAGTCATTGAATCGACCAATGCTGAAATGGCTGGGATAGCCAATGGAGCGGGTTACATATTGTAAGTGCTTCGTAGTCTTTAAATTGAAAAGTAGGTCAAAAAAATAAACATGTATGTCATGTAGAAGGTAAATTACTAAAAATAAAAAAAAGTATGCATCAAGCAGTCGTGTGTTAAAATTAGAGTTAAGCCTTATTCAGAATATTCAAGAAAAGCTTACGCTAAGGAGAACTAATGTCACCAATTTCAGTTTGGCTCTTCGTGGAGGATTAAGAATAAGATTTGCAAGAAAGCACTTTATTGGGTTTGCAAAATGAAGATGTAATACTTTGAATGCAAAATGAATACCCACACTGGATGTTTGCAATAGATGTTTACGTCAGGTCAGTTAAATGGTATTGGGTTTATATGTTTTTCTCCCGTTGATCTGATAAGGATGCGGCTGTAAATAAGGTTTCTTATAAATAGCCTTAGCTGTTTTTCTGAGCGCGCGCATGTGTGTATTTCATTTACAAGTCCCACTGCGTCTTCGCTGACCTGCACCTGTGACCTTTATATTCAAGAGAAATGTGTTATGCGATTTTAACGTTAAACGCAGTTGACTATTTTCATGACGCAAACATGTTATGTAAAGAATACTATTCTGCGCCGTGCAGCAGTTTTATTTTCCCTCAGATTGTGAATTACCTGTGTAGCCCAAGAATACTTCGTGACTGACGAAGCACATAGTGGATTATTTAAATCATTCATAAACTTACTTTTCCGTGACACGTATAGTTAAAAAAAAAGTTTTTTTTTCTTCATACGATCCGTTCAAAATTGTACCATTTAACACGATATTCATATGTTGTGTCAATTTGTTAATGATTTAAGTTCAAAAACTGAAACCGCGCCGCGAACTGTTTCACGGCGCGGATGCGTCGATTATCTGGTTTTGGATCACTAGGCAATCTGGATTGCAAAATTTGCTCTTAACCTTAGTTGTTTGCAGCGAACAACTAAAACTCGTTTCGAGATAAACGTGAGATTGCGGGTTAGTATGTTGCAAATTAGTAAGCAAGTAATACAGCATTTTATTAAATGGTAAATAATACACATACGCGGTTTATATTATGTTCAATAACAAATGTAAAATATTACATTTATATTTTAGAACGTACTGTCCCTTGTATGCTACTCACAAGCATATGAGCTACGCTGCGGGAAAACTGGGCTTTATGCATGTACGTTAAGTGTTGTCCCAGATAAGCCTGTGCAGTTTGCATGCACACAGGCTAATAAGGGACGGAACTTTCCGTCTAGACTAGAATACGTTTAGAAGAGACTTCCTTCAAACGAAAAATTCCATAAAAGCGGAATGTGTCGTCCCAGATGTATTTGTTGTGTCTGTTTGAAAAAAGTAAAGAAAAACTAGCGAATTAAAGAACTATTATAAATACAACAAGATCTGTATTGTACCGTCTTTATTGAGCAGCGTTGCATTTGCCGAGAAACTTCCTGTCTGACGGTGTAATTACACATGTCAGAATAAAAATATAAATTTCAGATTTGTTAAATAGGAAATTGCACGTTCAATGGTAGATGTTAATTGATTATTTAACGCACAATTATTTCTCTACCGACGGTAAAGAACATTACATAATGTATGTTAAGTTTCTTGAAGTGTCATGCAACACAAAGAAAACGTACGTTTTAATTTTGTAAGATAAAGTAAGGGTGTTTTCTTTATGGTCCTAAACGTCGAGCTAATGCGCCTTGAACCAATCAGCCATTGAGTATCCATTATCAAAAACGGGCGTATTCATGCACCGAATTAAAGTTATGTAAAAAAATACTAAAAATGTCTTTAAATTCAAAGAAGCAGTCCATATATATAATCTTTCTGGTATCTCCGGACGATGAACTTTGCACATTCGTCAAAGCATTTGTCACAAAGTGTATGACCTTAAAGTTTAGCAAAAAGACACCTGACACTTTTGTTAATTGTTTAACTACAAACAATAGTTTATTTTGAGAAAGTATACCAACATTAGCCAGAGATCTTTATCGCGAGTTCTTCACAGAAGATCAACCAGCCCTTTCACAATGAAATTCAAGCTTTGTTGTTGATTGATTTTTTTAATGTTTATTTTACCTAAATAGGCAAATCGTTTTACACCCCGCCTATATATCTCAATGCACATAAAAGGTTTTGTTAGCTCACAATTGTTATTTAAACTGCTTGCGATTCGTTTTAAAGGCCAGCGTGTATCGATTTAATTTTCAAGCAGTATACACCAATTGTTGATTTAAGACGCGAAAAAGGTATTTACGGATATTATGATAATAGTTGAAGTGTTTCGAAACAGGTTCGGCTTACATGCTTTCATATTCGTTGTGCCTAAGATTAATGGTCGAGATAAATGCTTTATGAAGTGTAATAATAATAAATCAATCATCGTATCATCTCGCCATTAAAAAAATAATAATAATACTTGGGTTGACATTTTCGTTGTTTGTAATATTCGCGCAATAAAGATAAAGACGTCATACAGTTTTATATTGGTTTGAAAGCAAATTATCATATGACGAAAACGTTTATTGGTGTGGTGGTTGAAATGTGTGTTTAAGCCTGATATGTGATGAAAAGGAACTTAAAGAAAGTTTAAAACGTCAGTTCTTTTATTTTCTCAGTTGCGTGTATGTTAACACATGTGAAGCACCCGAGGAGATTATGCTAAATAGTATGATGTCGAATTTCGACGGAGCGGGACACTGAAACATGTTGAATACAATTAATTGGATATAAAAAAATATGCGTATGACTTGCATNGCTTTGGTGTTGATTGATTTTGTTAATGTTTATTTTACCTAAATAGGCAAATCGTTTTACACCCCGCATATATATCTCAATGCACATAAAAGGTTTTGTTAGCTCACAGTTGTTATTTAAACTGCTTGCGATTCGTTTTAAAGGCCCGCGTGTATTGATTCAATTTTCAAGCAGTATACACCAATTGTTGATTTAAGACGCGAAAAAGGTATTTACGGATATTATGATAATAGTTGAAGTGTTTCGAAACAGGCTCGGCTAACATGCTTTCATATTCGTTGTGCCTAAGATTAATGGTCGAGATAAATGCTTTATGAAGTGTAATAATAATAAAGCAATCGTCGTATCAACTCGTCATTAAAAAGAAATAATACTTGGGTTGACATTTCGTTGTTTGTAATATTCGCGCAATGTAGATAAAGACGTCATACAGTTTTATATTGGTTTGAAAGCACCGTCACATATATACCCAATGATTTGAAACGAGCAGCTTCCTTAACGATATGCTAATTAATTCCGCACGCAGTCAATGGAAATAAGTGGTAGACTTAAACAAATATATCGCGTATATGAAGCCCGCAAATCATTGAATAGTGAAAAGATGTTTAAAAGCAGGACAATGTAACACCGTGATTCAGTAAAATATGGTTCAGGTCGGTTGATTATTAAAGGCTAATGAGATACTTATTGAGGTAAGCAGAGGCCGCATCGAAGCGGTTGCTGTTATCACAAGCGGGGACGGCGACAGTCTGTCTGTGTCTTGTGGCACACTCGAGGCTGAGATACTGATGTGCATTTGAGTTGAAATATAGAACACTGGATTAAGAACATTCAAAGTGGATGGTATTTGATGAAAATATACAAATATCTGTGAACAAATATTAAGTTTTTTTCGTTTGTAAACTAATGTTGTGATTAAGGACACAGATTCAAAAAATATATGTTCTATTATATTTTATTGTTATATACCTTTTCAACGATTGTGAATAATACGATTTGTTTGTAATACACTTTATAACATTTGTCGTGAGTGGCGATCAGTAGCTCTACAAATGGCGAAAATGGACACTCGTCATGTACATATGCTTTTGGCGGGCAACAACAAAGTCAAACACGTCACCTCGGCTAGCAGGACAGTCGACGGCAGACGGCAGATGTATACGGCGATCCAGATTCCGCGCCAATCATACAGCTTAGAGCGAAGACCCAGCGTGGACATGGGCGTCATTGCTAGAATGAGATCGAAAAATGTGTCAACAGCGCCGATAGCTGCATATCATTCGCCCCGTTCACACGACACATCAAATCCATCATCGTCGACGTCAACTCATTTGATGACGTCGACGATTAACCAGCAGACGTCCATGCCAACGTCATCAGCGTCATCAAGTCCTACTGACGCGTCAGCAGAATCGCCATTTATTCGACATCAAGTGATCACACAGATGTCACTACCTAGAAATCAGACGACAAGTTCCACTGCCACGCGTCTTGTTCATCCTGTCACAGAAATAAGGCCAATTCTCAAAGGAAGCAGACGGAAACAGACCGCGGAATCGCAAGACAACTCAGAGACTATATCGGCCGCAGTGCAAGCGCACAAGGTTCGAACATTGGACCCGAAATTCCAATATCGTTTACCAGATAAGCCGGACGCTGCAAAGTTCCAGAAATCAGTGTCATTTAAGGAGGATATTTTCAGTTCAAAGATTAATAGACGCCATATGACGTCACCTGTACTCTCGTTGCCATACAGTGTTCTCAAGCCAGATGACAGTGACCGGAAGCAGATATTCGTCTGAGGTGGATTGTAGATTCTTTTGTCTATTTATTCATTCTTAGAATGAAATATTAACATATTGGTGCTTAAATCATACATCAAATTGCATGCTGTATTTTGTCATCTGTGCGAGGAACCTCAAACAGGAATCAAGCTCTCAAATTAAGGAGAAATGTTGTAGTGGTTTCTGTAATACAATAAACGCATTCTTATTAGCATTTTAAAAAAAAATCGTGAAAAATTAATATAAACAAATTTTTAAAACTCCATGATAAAAAAGAGTTTACATGTTTTATTAAATCCTTCGTTATTGTTATGGTATTCAATGTGTACAAGTAGCAAATAGTATACTTGTTTTCCTCATTTCACTTACTTGTAAACATAAATCATAGAATATCACATGTTTAACTTAAAAAACATGCTCTCAGTAGTTCTAAGCACACATATTCTCGATATATTCTTTTAAGTTATATTGCCAATTTTAAAATACGCTATGTTTGTTTTGTTCAAACTAAATTGTTTCCCACGTCTTATTATTACAAATATGTGTGTTTGTTTGTTTCTTTAAATATCTTACTACCAATTAAGTATGCCTATATCATCAAGTGAACCGTTAGGTATTATATAACTTTTTTGCTAGAAAAAAAACATCTTATGATGGCCAATAATGTTATGTTTTCAAGTATTTATTATAGTATATATAGGGTTTTTTTTGGATTCGGTGAAATATCGACTCTATTTCACGAGTGATCATAGAAAATTATATTTTCACGAGTAGCGCAGCCACGAGTTAAAATATATTTTTTTCTATGATCACGAGTGAATTAAAATCGGTATTCCACCGAATCCACCAATTTTTATTTTATGCTTCTTTTCACCGTTCATTTACATTGTAAAAGAGTTAAAGTGGAGAATTTCGCTGAAATAATGACGTCATTTCGTTAAACAAATGACGTCATTTCACAGTAAAACAGTAAATATATATCGATATTTTTCACTGTTTGAAACTGTCAGTGATAATACTCAGTTATATTCGGATGTATACATTTTGTTAAAATACAACACTGATGTCTGAGACTATGGCTGATGAGGGTATATGACAAAAAGATTCATAAGATAAGAACCGTTCTCCATACTTTTTACTCAAAAATTAATAATTCTGATCTTAGATTAAGTTAGCAATCGCACCCATGCTTTTTTGTTTGGTTAATGTATCATATATATGGCTGCAACATTTGTGTGTGTTTCGTTGGAGACGTTGTTGAAAAATTAACGTATGATGTGCGTTTATTGAAGTTTTGTTCTTTTGTCGAACTCCCACTGACGAAACCCTGTTTTCTGAGAGTGCCTGCATCTGGGCGAACGAAATTGTCTTGGCAGTTGTATGATATATCTGTTTTATTCCAATATTCCATAGAAGACATGTTAATCTTTAAAATGGTTCTAGGCTTACACAATCTACAATAACGAAAAGGCAAGGCAAATGCATTGAAAGTTGACCGTTTTATAAAGGGACAAAATGGGAATCGGATTTAGTGTACATAAACCTATATTAGTAAGTAAATTATCGTAACAAAAAAGTAAAAATGCTTTATTTTTTATCATTATTTAAATTAAATCAGAATATATAATATGTTATGGTCTATCAATTATGTAATATTTCGAAATATCTGTATTGGTTTTGTTCTGGCATCACAGTTTATAGCGGCAAACAAAGTTGGTCTCTGACAGAACAATTATCGTTTTGTCAATTTTGAATAATCTAATTGACAAAGGTAACAACAAATATTTAGTAAGACGCATATTTTGCATGTCTGTTATTTATGAGAGCTATACATAATTGGCGAGATTCTTCCATATTGAGCAATACATTGCAAGCCTAACCATATGTATTGATGCCACTTTAAAATGATAAATAAGAGTCAATTGCCAATAGCAAACTTATATGTACTGATAACCAATGAGCAAGGCCACTTATTTGACATGCACAGAGATAATCATCTGGATTCTATGTTTTTATTATCTGTCAGCAGGTTTGTCAAAATGAATTATACAATCTTTTGACTCGACTATGTTAAGTTTGACTGCGATAGGCAGTATGGCAGGGAGTACAAGTAGACACGGTCATTAGTAGATAACCATGCTCGCACTAATTCAATGTATAAATATGGGTTAACTTTATAGGTACTGCCAGGTTTCATTTGCACATTTCTTCTTAAAAACACATTTGCCCTTTAGTAGCCTTTTGCGTTCCTATAAATATAATTGCATGCGCGTTTATGAATCCACATGACTACAATGCTATACAATACAGCCACATGCTCATTGCTAGATTTGAATTTGCAAATGAAGCCAGCAAATACGACGTACATTTATTCAACACGTGTACATAATGTATATAGCATGGTACAAATACGTTTCTGTCATACACTTGTCCTTTAATAAAGTGAAATAAAAGAAATACTGATTTCATTTGACGAAACCTGAGTTGTCTCATTTGAATTATAGTTTTTATTGATAACCCATAGTGTCTATTCTCACGATTGCAATTCATATTTTTTTGTGTGATTTAGTACATGTTATAGTAAGTAATGTAATGAGTAAAATGCAATTATGCGAGTATTGCATTATGCTGTATTACCTACGGAGAGACCATTAGTAGGCGTTTATGTAGTGTTATTTCAAAACTTCAAAGGAGGCTTTGTAGATTACAATATCACTAATTTATCAGCGCAAAACGAATTTTGACCATGCAGTTAAATAAATATCACGAAACCAACACTTAAAGACTACACTATTTTTAACTTATATACTATTTAGTCCTAAGGAAACAAACGTGTCAAGTGTTTCTGCGCAAATATAAAATACATGATAGTAGACCAAAAATATATTTAAACCATCGTGCATAAGAAAATATAGTGTTGTATGCTTTTACACTTCTCTCGTGTTATAAAAATAATCATAGCAGGTGTTTTTCCATTGGTACACTTAGAAGATAGTTTCATAATTTGCTTTTTAAAAGTGTACTTAAATATTTGATGTTAAAAAATAATGCTAATAAAATCCAAATAATTATCTCATCAGCAATATCTTCTGAATTTTTAAAGTTAAAAAATGAGTTTAACAAGTTAAAAACCTATCTATTGATGCTATTACATCAATACTTTTATGTAAAATTATAGACTTTTCTGACGAATCTGGTCATTTTGAAGATGAACTGCATGAATTTGGACCGTATATGTAAAGTACACGCCATTTTATCGACTTAAAAATTTCCAATTAAACCAGACTCCTTTTCCCTAAATGGCTGGAAAAAGCCCTGAAGTGTTCGTTATTAGATTTTTCATCGTCTATCCAAATTATTGTATTCTTTCTTAGTAAATAAATGCAAGTGAAAGAAATCGTATTGTTGTTACACATAATTTAACTTATAACAATAATTCTAATCATTTGCACAAATCGATGTAATTACATCGATGCTCTAACTGTTCATCGCGCAGATGAGTTCTTGTTCGTAATCTTTTCCACTTATGCATAGTGCAAATATGGGTTGGCTGTATAAGATCACAAAGATATTGACAGGAGGATTTACTTCTACGGAAGTTCCAGGGAAGAATTTGAAAGGGGGAAATTTTTTCCACTGACATAGAAAAACTGAGCTGTTGAGCTGTTGGAAAGCACACTTTGAGAGAGTACTCAACAGTGCGGATCCATCCACTGAAGCAGTTATTGCTCCTGAAGAAATCCCACTAGAAATCAATACAGAGCCACCAACCGTACAAGAGATTAGACAGGCCATCAAGAAGTTAAAGAATGGAAAAGCCCCAGGTATAGACAGGATACAAGCAGAGTTGCTTAAAGCGGAGGAACAGATCACTCCTCCAGTTCTTGCTAGTATACTACGGAAAGTATGGATCTCAGAAACAGTACCTGAGGATTGGAAGGTGGGACATATAGTGAAACTGCCGAAAAAGGGTGACCTTATAGACTGCAACAATTGGAGAGGTATAATGCTGCAGTCAATGACCAGTAAGATCTTTAGCAGAATTGTGCTTGACAGAATTTCAACTAGTGTAGATAAACTGCTGCGGAAAAACCAAGCCGGTTTCAGGAAAGGTAAGTCATGTGCACATCAGATTTTCACACTCCGACAGATCATAGAGCAAAGTCACGAATGGGACGCAACCATCTATGCGAATTTTATTGACTTCCAGAAAGCATTTGACAGCGTGAACAGGCCAGCATTATGGAGGATTTTAGCCCATTATGGAATCCCATACAAGACTATCTCTGTCATCAAGATGCTTTATTCAGATTTCAGTGCCAAAGTAATCTGCGAAACAACTCTCACAGAGAGTTAAGAGAGATAAGGACAGGCGTGAAGCAGGGGTTTGTTCTGTCCCCTCTACTATTTTCGTTGTGCATCGACTGGCTGATGAAGGAAACCACTAAGGATGCAGTCAAGGGACTTCAGTGGACGTTCACAGAAACACTGGAGGACCTTGATTTCGCTAACGACATCGCGCTTCTCGCTCAACGCCACCAAGACATCCAAACAAAGACGGACAAGCTAGATTCTCTTGGGAAGCAGATTGGCCTCAATATCAACATAAACAAAACAAAAGTGATGAGAGTAAACGCCAAAACAGAGCAACCAGTAAACATCAACAATAGCGCTATAGAAGAAGTAGATGAGTTTGTGTATCTTGGGAGTAAAGTCAGAAGTGACGGCAATTCAGAAGAAGATGTCAATTACAGATTATCCAAAGCCAGGGGTGCTTATGCGGCATTACGGAACATCTGGAAGTCCTCCAAGCTCAATTATACCACCAAGATCAGGATTTTCAAGACCAACGTACTTTCAGTCCTGCTGTATGGTTCAGAATCCTGGAAAGTTACAAAGTCTGTTTGCCTCAAGCTTGATGTCTTTCAAAGAAGGTGTCTCAGGCGGATTCTCCAAATCTTCTGGCCAAACACTATATCCAATACAGCACTCCACAGCAAAACAGGTACAACCCCAATATCAATGCAGATCAAGCGCAAAAGATGGCGCTGGATTGGTCATGTCCAAAGGATGGAGGAAACAGCCATTCCCAGGGTTGCAATGCGATGGACACCCATTGGACGTAGAAAAAGAGGTCGACCAAAAGAGACATGGCGCCGGTCAGTGGAAAAGGAGATGAGAAATGAAAATTAGAGCTGGGGCCAGGTGCGGACATGGGCAAAGGACCGGGTACATTGGCGAGCTTTGGTGGAGGCCTTATGCGCCAATAGGCACGAAGACGATTAAGTAAGTAAGTAAACCAACCTTTGATAAAATATAATTATCTCTTTTTTTTAATTTTTGAATAGTTGGCAAAAGATTGATTGCAAGAACTAACCCTGGAGTGGCAAATTTAGAATTCTCCGTAACCACGGCAATATCACAACTAGCAACCAACTGACAACCTGCTGCAGTGGCCAAACCTGCAATAACACAACTTCTGTTTTATAACACATTTTAATGAAACCATTTTACCATATTTCGGGGTTAAATAAGGTGACACTATGTTGTTGTTTTTTTATATATATTTTGAAATTAATAACTTATCTTTTATTGTTGCTAACATGTTTAAAGTACACCTGTAAAATGCTTCAGTAAAAACTGTTGCTTATGCAATTTTTTCAGTTAACCTTCTTTCAAAGAAGCCTTATCCCAACTGGCAGATACTAGTATATCTAAGTAACAAAACTGATGACAAATCAAGACATTAGCAAAATTAGGAAAACAAAACATTTGATGAAATCAAGATATGTGCATTCAGAGTTACCAATTGTGTTAGGTCCTGTTCTCAAGGCTCTCCAAAAATCCTAAGTTGCACAAAAGTGAACCATTCAGTTCACAAGGCTCCTTAGAAATCCTAAGTTGCACTTAAGTGAACCATTCAGTTCACAAGATCCCTTAGAAATCATAGGTTGCAGTTTAGTGAACCATTCACATTTCAAGGTTCCTTAAAAATCCTAAGTTGCACTTTAGTGACCATTCAGTTCACAAGGCTCCTTGTAAATCCTAAGTTGCACAAAAGTGAACCATTCAGTTCACAAGGCTCCTTGTAAATCCTAAGTTGCACTTTAGTGACCATTCAGTTCACAAGGCTCCTTGTAAATCCTAAGTTGCACTAAATTGAACCATTCAGTTCACAAGGCTCCTTGTAAATCCTAAGTTGCAC